>CM064569.1:16879779-16972384 GCA_032716605.1 Paralithodes platypus
TATAATCTGACTGACAGTCACAACCCATTTAATAATACTTCACACCCATCTGCCTCCAGCTGCAAGTTCACCTTCCCCCAACTCCAAATGAGACCGGATTTGAATGCCCCCTACTACGGGTCTTATATACTAAAACAAATGATGGTGTAGGAAACGAATTCCAGGAGGGCGCAGTTGGATGGTGCGCGCCCCTATCATAGCTCCTCGTAGTTGCATCGCAGGTGCGTGGTCCAAATCGGGGCTCCTGGCGTCGATCATACGTCATAGCGTCGGGTCATCGAAGTAGTTTGGCAGGGTCCCACTATGCAAGGCACGCAGTGTGTGGAAGGCTTGTTTGCTAGTATGCGGACCAGATGGTTTTCTCCTATCGCTGGTTCGCTCGCTAGTCTGCTTCGCCGCTTGGGTAGTTTGACACTCCTTCAACTCTAATTCTAATTCTTAAATTAACATACAGGGCTCCGTATGTCAGAATACATTCTTAGTTTCCTCGCAACACATCCCTCAAACTTAGAAAAACATCCCCTAGACCCCCCCTCAAGATAAATGTGTAAATTTTTCGGCAGAAGAATGTCCAGCCCGAAGGCCGGTTCCTAATACAATTACAGACTCGCTATCGCTCGCCAGGAAAAAATTGACACCTAAATTTCACGATAGGTCTTAAAATGTATAACGAAATGAGACGAAAGGTCTTAAAATAACCAAACAAATGGGCCGAACGTCTACAAATCTAAAACATAATGGGACTAAACACGAGGGAGAAAGGGGACCCGAAAAACAACCGTCTCCCCTTAAGTTTTGTTTTCTGAAGGACAATGAGATTAATTAGTATTTTGTTTAAGGTGTGTAAATCAGAGCTAGGACATGAACACAAGGCATCAGTAACTCACACACACACACACATACAAACACACACCACACACACACAGACACCACACATACATATACACCACACACACACACTACATCAACACATCCCCATAAGAAACACACGTATGCACGTAACTAGCAAGCAACATACACACAACTAAATACATACATAAACACAAATATAGAAAGAGAAACCCGTACAAATATTCATGCAAACACACACACACACACACACACACACACACACACACACACACACACACACACACACACAATATGCACTGTTCACGATTACCACATACAATGTGGTAAAAGAGTGGAATAGTTTACCAAGGGAGATGGTCGACAGTAATTCAATTGATACGTTTAAGAAAAGACTGGACGATCATCTGATGAAGATTGGATTAATATATGAATTAATCAGTAGGCATGTGTAATTTCCCTTTCAAACTAATTTCTTCCAATACTATTATAAAAAACTTTCCTTGTGGGCATTTCCTGACCCATAAGGTTACACTTCATCCTATCTTCCGGTACGGCTTATTAGCCGGAGGGTGGGGAGAGAACCCTCTACTTGACCGTCCTATTCTTCCACTATAAAGTGTCCCTGTCTAGTAGTATTAAGGCTGGACCACCTAGTTGGGACCGCAAGGTCTGTGTGGTCTGAGTATGTGTGTAACTGTGTAATTCTCTCTACCTATCTCTCTCTCTCTCTCTCTCTCTCTCTCTCTCTCTCTCTCTTTATCTATCTAATTATATATATCTCTATCACACTCACACACACTCTCTCTCTCTCTCTCTCTCTCTCTCTCTTTATCTATCTAATTATATATATATATCTCTATCACACTCACACACTCTCTCTCTCTCTCCATGCAAAACGACCCCGGATATTACTTTACAACTCGCACAAAACAACTCATTAGTGATTTGTGTCTTTCATGTCCCTGGGAGAGAGTAGGAGAGGAGGAGGAGGAGGAGAAGGATTACAGTTCAAGAAAGAAGGGAGGAAAATGAAATATAGAAGAGAATAATATAGTTGGAGAAATAAGGAAGAAGGAAGGAAACAAGAGGAGAAACAACACAGTTAGAGAAGGAAGGAAGAGAGCAGGAGAAACAACACAAATAGAGAAGGAAGGAAGGATACAAGAAGAAAGAAGGAAGAAGTAAGTAAGAAAGAAGGAATAAATGAGTAAGAAATACGTAAGAAAGAAGTAAGATAGAAGGAAGAAGGGAGAAAGAAAGGAGGAGAGAAGTAAGGAAGACATCATAAAGAAGCAAGACAAAATGAAGATGAAAAGTATAAAGAAGAAAGAAATAAGAAAGACAGTACGAAAGAGGGAAGAAAGAAAGGAGTAAGAAATAAGGAAGAAAGCAGTTCGTAAGAAGGAAGGAAGAAAGAAGTACGATAGAAGGAAGAAAGAAGTAAGAAAGAAGGAAGAAAGAAGTACAATAGTAGGAAGAAAGAATGAGAGGAGGAAAAAAGAATACAGTTAGAGAAAGAAGGAAGGAAGAGGGATGAAAGAAGTAAGAAAGGAGGAAGAAATAAAGAAGCAATAGGGAAGAAAGAAGGATAACTAAATAAGAAATAATGAAGAAAGAAGTAAAACATAAGTAAGCATTAAGTAAGAATCAAGTAGGAATAAAGTAAGAAAGAAGAAGGAAGAACGAAGGATGAGGAAGATTGCAGTTGGAGAAAGAACTAAAAAATAAGTAAGGAATAAGTTAGTAAGAAATAAGAAATAAACAAAGAAGAAGACAAATGTAAGTAGAAGGATAAGGAAGATTACAATTGGAGATAAAAGGAAGAATGAAGGAGAGATGAATCCCGCGGTGCATAATACAATTATACTGTATACATACATACAATGGTTTAGCGTCATTGTCCATTACATGCATTGTAACGGCTCAGACGGGGTTGTCTTTCAGTAGTTGGAGTGTACTGTAGCACAATAAAGACCCGCCACAGCACTGTCCCACCAAGTCATCACTGTGGCTGAATGTTGGTATAGTGCTAACCGTGCCTCAGCAAGACTCAACAGAGTCCCCCTGCAGCACTTGCACCTGCAGTATCTGCAACCAAACCAGCCTTAACAGTGTACAAAAAGACAGCACCATAACAAGACTCTACTGTATATTAGTCAATTTGGACTATAGAACAATAAATGTCTGCCCCAACACTGCTCCAACATGCAAACACTGTTGCCAACACAGGTGTGGTGCCAAACAGCGCCCAGGTAAGACTCAGTCCCCTGTGGCACCTATCCGCACCCCACCAGCCTCGGCAGTGCCATACCAAGGCAGTGCTAAGATAAAGACTTTAATTATTGCACTTTATTGTTGGTGGTCCACAAATCTATCGCCATCCCCCCCTATTGTACGACATGCAGTAGAATACGTGAGGCATATTCTTTTTTCCTCCACCATTATATGAAGGCCCCCATACTCCCTGGGGGCAGAACAAAACTATACCCTGTTTCTTTCCAGCTGACGGTAAATTGCCATGTTTATCTATTGATTACTCAGCTATTATGTAGATTTTATAGCGAAATGTGCTGTTAATTATGAAAACTTGGCATATACAGTATATGACGAATATATATAGCTGTTTTCTATTTGTCCATTAAGTATCGATAAATCAGCTGCAGAAGGATTCAATTTACCACCAGTTGAAATGAAACCGAGTATAGAGTACACACCTCCCCATGCGCTGCTTAGTTCTTTTTCATAAACCCTTTCAGTACCGGTGACATAATACCGGTGACATCAATATCACTATATTTTGGCAATTGTAAGACGATTTTATTCAGCTTATAAAGGACGTCTACCCATTTAAAAGGCTACAGATCTAAGGCTATCTCAATTAATCCTTTTATCAACTATATATCCTTCCTAAGCTTCATACAACATCTAAATGCAGCTGAAATCAAATAACAAAGACGTTACTGAAAGGGTTAATATCATAGGCAAAATAGAAAATTAATACAAAATAAATGAAATAACAAAATGTCTGTGTCTGAGTTCCACTTGAATCACTTCTTCATTGGCGCACATTCTATCTGTCCACTAAATATTGTTAAGGGGGTACTACTCGCTTTTTCTGGACCCCTTTCTCCCTCATGTTTAGCATATTAGTGTTGAGGTTTTAAGACTTTCGTTCCGTTAGTTTGGCGATTTTGAGACCTTTCGTACTATTTCTTCGACAATGTTAAGACCTTTCGTACCCTTTAGGTGTCGATTTTATCCTGGCGAGCGAAAGCGAGCCTCCGATTTCAGAAGGAAGCGGCCATCGGCCGGGACATTTTTGTATTGAAAAACAATTAAACATTTATCTTGAAAGGGGGTGTAGGGGGTGTTTTTTTAAACTTAATGAAGGTCTAGTGAGAAAACTAAAAATCAAATTAATAGATAAATATATCTACCAATAACCAAGCAGTACCCCCTTAAAATCTCCAGACTGCCTCCAATATTGAATCACGTCTTCCTTGGTGCATATCCTATCTGCCCACCGAATTTCGTCATTATCGATTGATAACTTTTTGAGATATTTTGTTTACAGATAAACAGACAGACTGATAAACCAAGGCTGAACCATAAACCTACGTGTAATTTCGTTGGCGGAGGTAACTATCAAACTAAGCCATACCCATACCCTTCTCTTCTACTGACTTGATGGGACCGACCTGATTTTTTCTCTCTGAGTTTTATCCATTCGGCCCCATTCAACCTATTGTTTATTGACGTTTCGCCCCATTCAGGTATAAACAAAAATCCTGGCGAGCGATAGCGAGCCATTATTGTATGGAGAAATCCGGCTTCGGAGACAATTTTCTACCGAAAAATTTACAAATTAAGTCAGCTGTCTAAAACATAATGCAAAATATGCTAGCTTGCTATCGCTCGCCAGGTGTAAATCGACACCTGGATGAGGATAAACTTCTTAAAACAGTAGGCTGAATGGGGTCAAATGGCTACTACTCAGAAAGAAAAAAAAAAAGAGAGAAAAAAGCAGGTCTCCCCTCTTAAGTTTCACCAGTTCCGTCTTCCTTGTCTAACCCCCTTTATTCCCCACCAACCTCCATATTAAATAAGGAAATAAATAAATATATAATGGATGGAAGGAGAGCGACAAGTTAGCAGGCTATGGAGTTGTGTAAGTGAAGGATGTGAAAGATGTGAATGTATCGTCAAATGTAAACAAACTGACTTCGAACCGATGGATAGACAATCAGACGCAAACTTATAGATAGATAGATAGATAAATAGATAGATAGATAGATCCAGCCCAAGAGTGAAACGTTATTCTCAATCTGTTTTCTATTCAACAGATGAGCTCTGGAACTCTCCCATAATCAGTATTTCCCTCTTCCTATGGCTTACATTGCTTCAAACTCCGTGTGTCCAGGCATTTTGGCTCGAACGTCCATTGATTTTGGCCCTGTCCCTCTTCACTCTGGTGGAGGCACTCGGTACAGGCAGTTCTGCCTCACTCACATAGACAAAAAAGATAGATATATAGATAGATTGATATGGATAATATGATAGAATGATAGATACACATAAATAGATAGTGTCAGCCAGACAGTGTAATATTCTCTTCTCTGAGAACTGACAGCAAGGAAGAACTCAAGGGAAAAGAGAGAGAGAGAGAGAGAGAGAGAGAGAGAGAGAGAGAGAGAGAGAGAGAGAGAGAGAGAGAGAGAGAGAGAGAGAGAGAAAGAGAGAGAGAGAGAGAGAGAGAGAGAGAGAGAGAGAGAGAGAATCAAAACATATACATTATAAACAATGCGTCAGTCCAAGAATAAGGACATCACTATATGTCTATCTATCTATTGCCAGACACCGAGATCCCCGAAGGGTTGGCTACGGATGGATCGCTCACATGTACCTCTGTCCCCCATCAGCCGACGCCCCTCTTCCTATTCACGCATATACCTCTCAACTCCATCCTTCCACCACACTCTCGGGCTGTCTCTCCCTCTCCGTCCTACCAACTCGCTCTTCTACACTAGTCATTGTCTCGCTTCCCATACGTTCCACATGGCCGAACCATATCAAGGTTTTCACACTTTCCAGCACATCCACATCCACACCGCAACGCTCTCGCACTTCCTAATTCGTCTTTCTATCCCTCCATGTAACTCCACATGCACTTGTCAAGCAAGAACATCACAATCATTATATTATACATACAGCAACAAGATCACACATTATTATTATCACAAGATCACACATTATATTATACATACAGCCATATCACAAGATCACACATTATATTATACATACACCCATATCACAAGATCACATTATTATAATACACCCATATATCACAAGATCACACATTATATTATACATACACCCATATCACAAGATCACACATTATATTATACATACACCCATATCACAAGATCACACATTATATTATACATACACCCATATCACAAAATCACACATTATATTATACATACACCCATATCACAAGATCACACATTATATTATACATACACCCATATCACAAGATCACACATTCACACATTCTATTATCTCTCTTTCTCTCTCTTTCACTCACTCAATCTCTCTCTCTCTCTCTGTAATATAGGTTAGTACCAAGTAACGAACTGGTGAGGTAGCGAAATATCTATCATTCGGGAGAGCTGTAACCGGAGACGAAGGAGGGAGATGGAGAGAGAGCAAAGCAGATACTGTGTGAGAGGGGAAGACACATTAATACATGACAGAGACAGAGGGGAGAGAAGAACAAGGGGAAACACTGAAGGGAAAGGATTACGACGACTAAGGTGAAATGTGATGGAGGAATGGAGGAGAGATTGTAGTTACTATAAGAGAATAAGATAAGATGTAATATGGGGCATTATGCTGTATTTACTTCTCACTTATTTTCTCTCTCTCTCTCTCTCTCTCTCTCTCTCTGTTTAAGCGTGTGTGTGTGTGTGAGAGAGAGAGAAAGAGAGAAACTGAGAGTGAGAGGGAAAGAGCTTTAAATGAATGAGTGTGTATGTGGTTAAGTGTGTCTTAGTGTACAGTACATTATTTTTCTGTTTTTTTATGTGGATGAGGGAGGAAAAAGGAATAACTGCCTGTGACGAGTGCCTCCCCCAGAGTTGAAAGAGTGACAGGGCCATAATCAAGGAATGTTCGAACCAAAATGTCTGGACACACTGAGTTTGAAGCAATTTAAGTCATAGGATGAGGGGAACATGGATTCAGGGAGAGAGTTTCAGTGCTCAATTGTTGAATAGAATAAAGACTGGGAGCATCGTTTCACTCTTGAGTTGGAGAGTTTCACAGAGTAGGGGTGGGATTGTGTTACAAGATGGGTACTACGTACCCAACATAGAGGAGTTGGTATACACTGAGAGAGCTCTGAGGAACACTGATTATTGTAGTAGCGACAGAATAGCGAGAGAGATGCAACATTGCGGCGAAAAGAGAGAGATTGCAGAGAGTTTGTGAGTAGACGGGAGTTAATGATGCGAAAGGCTTTCCATTCTACTTTGTCTAGAAGTGCGGTGTGAGAGGATCCTTCCCACACATGTGAATAATACTCAATACAAGGTTGCACTGTGCCCCTGTACAGATCAATAAGCTGTGCAGGGGTAAAGAACCCCTTGAAGCAGTTGAGCACACCCAGCTTCTGGGAGGCTGCCTTGGCAAGACTGGTGATATAGTCCTTCCAAGAGAGAGCAGAGGAAAAAGTGACACTGAGAATACTAAGAGAAGATAAAGGGTTGATTTTTGTATTGTTGAAATATAAGGGATAGTCCTCTGGGAGTTCACGATGGGTAGATAGATGGAAAAATTGGGTTTTGGAAGCATTAATGCAACAAGGTTTTATCTGCCCCAATTGGAAATGGTAGTTAGATCAGAAGATAAGTGTTGTATGGCTTCATTACCTTTGTTTTTGAGGGATTGCTTGCTGGGACGTTCTGGGAATTGCATAGTGTAAGGTAGAGTCGTCTGCATATGAATGGATAGGGCTGGAGGTACAGTTGAGAATATAATTTATGAATATTTGAAAGACAATTGGAGATAGCACAGAACCCTGAGGAACACTGGAGTTGATAGGATGAGGAAGTGAATGATCGCTGTCCACAACTGCAGCTATGGAATGGCCGGAAAGGAAATTAGAGGCAAAGGCACAGATAGAGGGATAGAAACCGAAAGAGGGTAGTTTAGATAATTAGAGATTTGTGCCAGACTCTATCAAAGGCCTTCAATATGTCTAGTCCCGAAAGGAGGATCACCAAGAGTTAATAAAATATGAAAGAAGATCACCAGTAGAGCGACACTTAAGGAAGCTGTCCTGGTGATCTGAGTGTAGATTATGAGAAGGTAAATGCTTAAGAAATTTTAAAGTAAGAATAGTTTCAAAAACTTTAGAGATACAAAAGATGAGAGCAATTGGACGATAGTTGGAGGGTTGAGGGTGGTCACCTTTCTTTGGGACAGGTTGAATGAGAGCAAACTTCCAGCAAGAAGGGAAGATGTTAGAGGAGAGACAGAGACACAAGAGTTTGCCTAGGCAGGGAGTCAGCTCGGAAGCATAGTTTTTTAGTACAACAGGAGGAACACCTTCCGGACCGAACACTTTCTTAGTATTAAGAGAGGGTAAAAAGTACATCTTTAGAAGAGATTAGGATATTAGGCCTAAAAAAAAAAAAAAAAAAAAAAAAAAAAAAAAAAAAAAAGTAGGAGAGAAGGGGGTGGAGAGAAAGGAATAGCACCGGAATCATCCAAGATGGAGTTTCTAGCGAAAGTGTTAGCGAAGAGTTCAGCTTTGTCAAAGGAAGAAGTGATGGTTGTGCCATCAGGGTGGAAAAGAAGAGGGAAAGACGAGGAAGAACAATTGTTTGAGAGGTTTTTGACTAGATGCCAGAAAGTTTGGGAAGAGGTAGAGTTGGATAGTTCAGTGCATTTATTTTTGATGAAAGAGTGTTTGCAAGTCAAAGAACAGGTTTGGCTTGATTTTGGGCAGAAACAGAGGAAGAAAGAGAATCTTGAGTTTTAAGGTGTCAGTACCGTTTGGATGCTTCCTCCTTATTGCGGATAGCAGTAGAACAAGCATGAGTAAACCATGATTTTTCTCATTAGTCTGAGAGAAAAAAAAATGAATGTATGACTCCATGCCCGATAGAATTACCTCGGTAATTGCGTAATTGCGTTCAGCACTCTCCGAGAGTCCCCGGCCACAGAAGCAAAAATCATTCAATGGCAAGTACAAAAAATACTGCCAGAGAGCTTCCCAGTCGGCAGCGACAAAGTGCTACAAGCGCCGCCTGCTGGGAGGATCGGGTGGCCTTACTGGAGAGATACGACAGGTAACTGAGATCAGTTTATGGTCGGAGGAGCCCAAAGGAGAAACAATAACGACAGTATAAGAAGAAGGGATACGGGTGGGTTGCTGAAGCAACTTCTCTAGGTCATTTAGCATAGAAAAGCTTGCTCACCAGGTTGGTCAGTAGTATGAGAGGAGAGCCATTGGCGGTGGTGATGGTGATGGATATATAAGTAGTGTGTGAACGTGTGTGTGTGTGTGTGTGTGTGTGTGTGTGTGTGTGTGTGTGTGTGTGTGTGAGAGAGAAAGCATGCATGAGTGGGTGCATGCGTAGTGTGCATGTATGTGTGTATGACTGTGAGTGAATGGATGCACGTGTGCATGAGTGTAGTTGTGTATGTGAGTGTGTGGCCGTGTATGTGTATGTGAGCGTACGTGCTGAAGGAGAGGAAGAAAGTGCTGAGAGGGACATAATAATTATAAAGAGAAGAAAGAGGTAGTAGAGGGGGCGCGGGTTGGGGAGGAACTATGAAAGAAGGGGTGGGGGTACTGAAGGATATATGTACAGTATATACACACACACACACACACACACACTACCTTTCAGTGGTATCATAGTTAATATAATTGAATTGATTAACTTGATTGCAAGTTACATTTGTTTTTCTTCTAAACATCATGGTGTAAATGAATAATATCATATTACTGTACATTATATATGTTACATTATGAAATAGTAAGGATTATCTACCCTTAAGCCTACTACTCGCTTTTTGTAGACCTCCTCCTTTATTTTAGCATATTAGTTTGTTTTGAGATTTTAAGACCTTCTTTCCATTAGTTTGTCGATTATAAGACCTTTTGCCCAATTTCGTTGTCAATTTCAAGACCTTTCGTGCCATATAAGTGTCGATTTTTTCCTGGCAAGCAACAGCGAGCATGTAATTTTAAGAAGAACCGGCTATCGAAAAATGAACAAATTTATTTTGAAGGGGGGTCCAGGGCGTGTTTTATTAACCCGTTGAGCCCCGGCAAGTTATAATATTTTGTTCACCCCAGTCCCAAGCCATTTTCGCTTCTTTTTTTTTGTTTGCTAAAATGGAAGACAAGGATGAGAAATGAAAAAAAAAAAAAAAAAAATCACCTCGGATATTTTTTTTTGGGGGGGGGGGGAGCCTCAAACAATTTTGTTGAGCCAAAATGGAAGAGAATGGTGAGAAATGAAGAAAAAAATAAAACAAAAACTCACCTCGGTCATTTGGGGGGCGGGGGGGGGGGGGAGGGTCGAAAGTTTGTCTCCCCCGCATGACCACCCGCCCGGGAGCACTAGGGTGAAAACTGAGTATGGCATTGTACGGCATACATCCTAAGGAGTGTCTCACATAAATCTCAAGCCTCTAGCTCCCATACGACCGGAGTAATGAAGGTTCAAAGTGGCGGTGAAATAAGGGTGTAAAGTATCCCCACTAAGCCCACCACCACCGGCCGCGCGGCTGTCTTGGCCCGCTCACACCTACCGGCCCAGCTCCCACACACACTACGGTACCTCCCCCTCCTATTCTCCCGCCATTTCCTACCTTACGAGCCACGTAAATTATTTTAATATGCCGGACGCACGTGTTGCGTCGCTGGGAGTTGGTGATAACAAACTGCCGACGCATCACGTGCGACGCTGGGTCTCAAGGGGTTAAGCATGATGGAGGTCTAGCGAGGAAACTAAACAAATAAATGAATTAATTAATTAATTAATTAATTAACCCCCCCTGGGGGTTAGGGAATAGAATATGCCCCACGTGCCTTCTGCGTGTCGTAAGAGGCGACTAAAGAGGTTGGGTCGGTGGGCTTGCGACCCCCACCCGGAAAAAATATCGAAGCAAGGAAAAACGAACGAACAGCCTCGGATGCGGACGGAACCAACGTTGACGAACCACGACCGACTAAGGACATGCCTTCGGACATTCTGAGAATGGCTACGTGGAATGTTAGTGGCATGAATGATGGCACAAAAGAGAGAGAGGTTCTGGAAGTGTTAGTGAATGCCAGGCTGGATGTATGTGGAATGACAGAGACCAAATGGAAAGGTTCAGATGTGAGAGAGTGGGAGTGTGGAATGGGTGTGTGTGCTGGAGTGAGTGAAGGAACAGCGAGAGAAGGTGCATGTTTGTTTGTAAGTAGCAAATGGAAGGAATGTGTAAGAGAGTATGGGTCTGTGGGTTCAAGGATTGTGTGGGTGAGAATGAAAGTAGGAATACAAACGTGGGTGATTGTATGCGTGTATGCCCCGACAGAGGATATACTTGAAAGAAAGAAAGAGGAGTTCTGGATGAATGTGGAGGCGTGCCTGGAGAAGTTTGACAAGAACGAAAGAATATTTCTGATTGGGGATATGAATGGTAAGGTGGGTGATAGAAAAGTTGAGGGAGTGGTGGGTGGGAGGGTGGGTGTACCATCAGAGGTGAATGGGAATGGTAGTGCACTTGTGGACGTATGTGTGGGGAGGAGGCTGTGGATAGCCAACACCTGCTTCCGACACAGAATGATCCACAGGTACACGTGGAAACGGATGTTGACGATGAAGGATAAGACAGTGGTGGAACGAAAGTCATTGATTGATTATGTATGTGTGGATGAACGAATGAAGAAATCTGTGATGGATGCTAGGGTGTATAGGGGTATTGGAGGGGGTCTGTCTGATCATTATGTAGTGGTAGCTAAGGTTAGGATACAAAAGAAGTGGGTGAGGAGAGCGGGAGGGAGGCGAGAGGAGGGTGGAATGGTGAGGAAGGTGGAGAGGTTGCAGGAGGAGGAAATCAGGGAGGAGTACAGGAGAGCAGTGGAAAGACGACTAGGTGGGTTCGACCTGGAAGTTATGGAGGAAGTGGAGGAGATGAGCAAGGTGTTTAAGGATGAGATCTGTGCAGCATGTGAGGAGGTGTGTGGAGTGAGGAGAAGAGGGAGGGGAGTGAAAGGTACAGCATGGTGGACAGAAGAGGTACGAATAGCTGTGGAAGAAAAGAAGAAAGCATATAGAGAGTGGTTGGGTAGCAGTGGAATGAAGATTCCGAGAGACAGAAACGAGCGAGGTACGTGGAGAGTAAGAGGGTGGTGAAGAGAGTAGTGAAGGAAAGTAAGAGAAGAGTAGATGAGGAATTTGGAAGGAATCTGAGTGTAAAATGGAGGGAGAGTAAGAAACTGTTCTGGAAAGAAGTCAAGAAAGTTAGGGAAGGTAGCAAGGGAAACAGTAAGGGTGTGAAAGATAAGAATGGGAGAATGCTAGCCGAGAAGCAAGAGAGAGTCGAAAGATGGAGGGAGTACTTCAGTGAGTTGCTAAATGAAAGGAATGAAGAGCCAGCAAACATAGCTGGATATGGTATGGGAGGGAGAAGAAGAGAAGTAGTGGAGGAGGAGGTGGGGATCAGGAGGTCAGAAGTGTGGGAAGCCATGAAAAGAGTGAAGTTGGGGAAAGCACCAGGAACAGATGGAGGGTGTGGGGAAATGTTGAGGTATGGTGGTGAGATAGTGATAGAATGGGTATGGAAAATGTGCAAACTAGCATGGGAGAAGGGGAGTGCACCCGATGACTGGAAGACTGGCATAATAGTCCCCCTATATAAGGGCAAAGGGGAAAGAGGAGTGTGTGGTAACCACCGAGGAATATGTCTTCTAAGCGTAGTAGGGAAGGTATACAGTAGGGTAGTGATTGAGAGAGTGAGAGTGAGAACGGAGAAATGGATAGGCGACGAGCAGGGAGGTTTTAGGAAGGGAAGAGGATGTGTAGATCAGATTTTTACCCTGAATTGTGTTGTGGAGAAGTATCTGGAGAAGAAACAAAAGGTGTATGTTGCCTTTATGGACTTGGAGAAGGCCTATGACAGAGTGGATAGAGAAGGTTTGTGGAAAGTACTTAGAATATACGGAGTAGAGGGCAAGTTGCTGAAAGCAGTGAAGAGCATGTATGAGGGTGCAAAGGCGGCAGTACGTGTGGAGACTGAGCAGAGTGAGTTCTTTGACCTGAATGTTGGTTTGAAACAGGGGTGTGTGATGTCCCCGTGGTTGTTTACTGTATATATGGATGGAGTTATGAAAGAAATACTATCAAGAGCAGTGGATGTTGGTGTATCGCTGAAAAGGGAGGGAATTGAGTGGAAGCTACCTATACTGCTGTTTGCGGATGATACAGTTCTGATGAGTGATAATGAATGGGAGTTGCAGGGTCTGGTAAATGAGTTTGGAACAGTGTGCGAAAAACGGAATTTGAAGGTAAATACGGGGAAGAGCAAGGTTATGGTCTTCGAAAGGGGTGAAGTCACAGAGTGTGAGGTGAAGCTGAACGGTCAGGCTATGGAGATCGTCAACTCTTTTAAGTATCTGGGCAGTGTGTTGAGTAAAGATGGGACTATGGATGAAGAGGTGCGGGAGAGGGTACAACAGGGGAAGAGGGTTGTAGGAATGCTAAAAGCAGTAACAAGAAATAGGGTGGTCAGTATGGAAGTGAAGAAGTCCTTGCATGACAGTGTGGTAATCCCGACACTGACTTACGGAAGCGAAGCATGGACGTTGGTTGAGAGACTCAGACCAAGAGTGAGAGCAGTGGAAATGAATTACTTAAGGAGTGCGTGCGGAGTTACATGGAGGGATAGACAGACTAATGAGGAAGTAAGAAGGAGGTGTGGTGTGGAGGTAGATATGCTGGAAAGTGTGAAAAGGAACAACTTGAGATGGTTCGGCCATATGGAACGTATGGAAAGCGAGAGAATGACTAAGAGGGTGTATGAGAGCGAGGTGGAGGGACAGAGGGGGAGAGGTAGACCGAATATGAGGTGGAAGGATGGAGTGAGGAAGTACATGAACGAAGGTGGTGCTGGTTGGGGGGAGGGGCGTCGACTGACTGGGGACAGAGGTGCATGGGGGCGGTTCGTTCGTGGCCACACCTTCGGGGATCACGGCGTCAGGCAATAGATAGATAGATAGAATTAATAGTCCCCCCCCCCCCCAAAAAAAAAAAAAAAAAAAAAACACGGCCACTACAGTGCATCCATTCGACATATATCAACAGGCCCCGCCCGCTTCCACCAGCGCCGTAGACGAAGTAGAGCTTATCATACCGCAATCTCGTACAAGTCACTTGTCACCTTACCACGGAGCTGATAAGAGCTCCAAGTAAAATTAATTATAGGATGTAAGAGCGCTTTAATACATGCATATTTGCAGTTATTCTTTATTATACAATATTACCATATACCATAGTACAGAAAAGTAAACTCCATTACCATTGTTACCTCGTCTACTTGGGCAGAGCAGAGGTAGAAAAATATTAAGCTAGGCTTAGCGAGCGACTGCGTTTGGGTGTATACTGTAGGGTACGGTACCGTAACCGTAATGCCTCCCCCTCCCTCTCTCTCTCTCTCATATTGTGAAGTGATCAAAGTTGTCAATGATCCAAGTATGGGTGAAAGCCGTTGCTGGTAAACTGGTGAATGAAAGACTCCTTCAATCTTCCTGCCTGAGTTCTGATCTTATTAATTAATGGCTGTGAAACTTTCGTTGCCTCAGAGGTTTTCTTCACCACCACATCAACTGGCTCAGTTTTCTCCTTATCAAAATACATGAATACATTCAAGACAATATTCCTGGCTTGACTGACAAGTCGGGGAGAACCAGCAGGTCTGCCAGGGGTATGGGCAGGAGACGCCATCTTCCCCCTTCAGAAGACAGGAGGGAACTGAACTGACGTTTGAATGGCAGCGCAGTGACAGTTGAAACCTTGAGAGAGAAGCGTTGCCAATGTAGCTACCTTACCGCTAGATCTAAAAGTATTTTCTTGAACAAGGGAATGGAGCTGTTAAAGACAGGCTCCAGTCTTAACAGTTCTTTCTCACTCGTTGATGTAGAAAGGTAGATGGCTTTGTAGGCCATTTTTAATAATTTAAATTGATAAATAAATATTGACTTCATCTAGCGGCAATATTTTATACCTAGCAATAAGAATGCTGGCTATACTCCGAATCTTTTAGCACATGTTATCAATATTGGAGTAATATTCTAGCAATATTAGGTAGGCATTTACTAGTTTGTATTTTTCTAGTTACTTCTGCAAACAGATTAAATAATATTTTTGTGCTGATTTGGTAACCCTGTTGGACACCCCTATCTCGCACAGTCATGCCAGGCGTATGATAACGGTTGGGGAAGTGGGCGGGGCCTGTCGATATATGTCGAATGAATGCACTGTAGTCCCTTAACGCTGTCTATTCTCAATTACCACACTGATGTCCTCATTATAATAACTACATAGTGCTAACAGCGAGGGATATTGTCAATAATTACAAATAATATGACCTTACACAAACCAATTAACCCCTTCTATAATTGCGACGTCTTGTATATTTTACATTAGCTATAATTAAACGATTTTGTGCATTTTAAGAAGGGTCTGTGGTGGTAAAAAGGGTTAAATGAAATAGTTCCAAACCTGTTAATTGCTTGAGGCCCTATTTTAATTACATTAAATCGTCTAATTGTAGCCAGAATAAAGACACAAAGAAGTCACCGGTACAGACTCTTATCCTATAAGGCTTATCATAATTAATTCAATTGTAATGTAATAAAATGTATAGAAGTCTCAGTCAATTATCTCTCTACACTTCGACCACATACTTGCTTTAAGGGGGGTCACCTGCATTTTTCTATTTCTCTCCTTTTCTCTCTTTCTCTGGCTTGTATCCATTCGGCCCCATTCAGCCAACTGTTTTAAGATGTTTATCCCCATCCAGGTGTCGTTTTCGTCCTGGCGACCGATAGCGAGCCAGCATTGTATGGGGAAATCCGGCTTCGCCGGAGAAATTTTTCTATCGAAAAATGTACAAATTTAGCTTGCTGTCAATTTTTTGTTTTATATATGATGGCTCGCTACCGCTCGCCAGGAAAATATTGACACCTGGTCGGGGGTAAACGTCTTAAGACAGTAGGCTGAATGGGGCAGAATGGATACAAGCCAGAGAGAAAGGGAGAGAAAGAGAACACAAGCGAGGTGGGCCCCCTTAATATATCAAGCACTGTGTTATCTGGTTTAAGTTCAATACAGTTCATAAATATTGTAAAGTTGCAAATCTGGCGATATGTTGAATAAGTCCATGTGCGAGAGTTGAACCACAAAACAGAAAAAACAAAAAGAAAAGAACAATTCTTCTGGCCGTTAGACGCTTGTATACAGCTTACGAAGGATCTGTGGAAGTTATAAGGGTGAAAACGCTCTCAATCAACCCTCCTACTACCATATGCCCTTCCTAATCTGAATAAAATCGTCTAATAATAACCAAAATATGATATTAAATGCGTAATTATATTTTGTGGGGGTTAACAGTCAGTAAATATATAATTATCAACATTTACATAATACTTAATCAATACAACACAAAGGTAAACACAAACAGTGAAGACCTAGCGAATATGTTAACATTTTCTGAACCGGCGACGTCCTTTTAACTTCACTCTGGCTACTATTGGACTATTCTATTCAGTTTAAAGTGGGCCTCCAGTAATTAACAGGCTTCGGACTATCTCATTTATCTTTTTAACTACCTTAGATCATTCTTAAAGGGAGATGGGCCGGTTTTCTGGACCACTTTCTCCCTCATGTTTAGCCCCATTAGTTTTTAGAGGTTAAGATATTTGCCCCATTAGTTAGTCGATTTTAAGACCTTTTGCCCCATTTCTTCGTCAATATTTAGACCTTTCGTGCTATTTAGGTGTCGATTGTTTCCCTGGCGAACGATAGTGAGCCTGTAATGTTGGAAGAACCGGCCTTCGGCCGGGAAATTTTTCTACCGAAAAATGCACAATTTAATCTAGAAGGGGAATTTAATGGATGTTTTTTCTTTTTTTTTTTTTGATAGAGGTCTAGGGAGGAAACTAGAAAAATAACGAATACATGCAAAAAACGCCCAAAAAGTGAACCATGTCTCCTTAAACTGCGCAAAATCGTCTAAATACAGCAACATTAAAATTAAAATGACATCGCCGGTACAAAAGGGGATAATGAACCTGTCAATATGGAAATTAGGCTGTGGCGGAGGTGGTGGAGGGGGTAAAGGCAATATTGGTGATTAATAATATACAGAAGAACATGATAACTATTATGATTATCACTTGAACATGGGGATTATCATTGGGATATAGTAGAAGGTATAATAGCTCTTTGGATGTATATATATTTTATATATATATATAATTATCTTAGAGTGCTGATGGAACAGTCGATGGTCAAATAGGACAGGTAAATTGAAAGGGAGTAATTAATAAGAGCGAGCATAGTATGAGAGTGAGTTTAGTTTACATGTATATATATTTAAGTGTATTATACATGTTACAATAAGATAGTTATATAAGACAATTAGCCTACATTAGTTATAGCAGCACAGACGAACTTGTTGGTGTAAACAATTATAATGTAAATAAGTCAGTTAGTAGAGGTAGAAATAGTAGCATGAATAATGTACCATAGTCGGTTAATTCTAGGTTGGGCAGACACCGTAAACTCTAACCTCTGTAACTCAACAAAGGCTAGAACAAATGAGCTGTCAATTTGCACACCTATTCCCAAGCCAAGTCTTCCTATGTGGTAGAGATATTAACTCGATTTGTCTAGTCCTTTTTTAAGTTATACCCAACCCAGAATGAACAGACTATAGTTGTGGAGATAATAATTATGGTGATGAACTATCAATATGGTGATTGTGTCTGGGTTGCAGGAGGACAGTCACAACCTGACCAGAATATTAATTGATTGTGACGCGTAAATGGCAACATACACACACACACACACTCTCACACACAGCCCGTAGCCTAGTAGGTAGAGCTCTCGTCTCACACACGAGGGGTCGGGGGTTCAATCCCCGGCCGGGCGGAGAAAATTGGGCTTGTCTCCTTTCATGTGTTAGCCTCAGTTCACCTAGCTGTAAATAGGTACCTGGAATAAGTGGACGACGTTGTGACGTCCCATCTAGGGTTGGCAAAAATGGTACAAGGCGAGATGGGTATCATATGGTTCACCTAAGCTGATGGCTACCTAAGCCTTCGGGCGAGACCGTACCGTCTATAGTGAGAATGGTACCATACAGATCCACCATAAGCCTTCGTTTCCGATGTCGCCAATTGGCTAAAAATACAGACTACACACACATCCACAGCCATTCCAACGATACATATAACACCTACACATATAGGAGGTGGGAAATAACGAGCATGCTCACTCCCGCAATACAACTAGAGTAAGTACAACTAGAGTAAGTACACACACACACACTACACAAATTCAAGTCATAAATACACTCTCATAAACACATTCACCATCATGTAAAGACCGTTTCTACAATTTTAACAGGCATTTCCTAAAGAACTCCAAACGACAGGTCTTGTATGCAAAAAGAATTCCACTAGTACTAGTCCGGAACATTTTCAATTTTAACTTCCAACCATGGCTGATTTTTTTTATTCGAATTGAGGCTAAGCATTTTGCTAGAGAGAGAGAGAGAGAGAGAGAGAGAGAGAGAGAGAGAGAGAGAGAGAGAGAGAGAGAGAGACAGAGAGAGAGAGAGAGAGTTGGGTCTGGTATAAGGCTTTAACCTGATTACACTATTAGAAATGTAATGGCACGGAAGGAAGCGGGAATGGCAATCAGGAATAGAGCTAGGAATTGGAAATGGAGATCATTTGGAAACTGGAAAAAACTGGGAGTAAAAGAAAGGGAAACAAATATATGATAAATATAGAATTGAAGGCAAAGACACACGAAATATATATGTATATAATTTATTTTATTATATCAATATATATATATTGCATTGTGCACATAGATAGATGTTAAAGATACTTTTAGCAATGTATTATACGGACCCTGTTTCAAGTAATTATACTCTTGAACATATTAAGGTGAGGCTGATGGACTGTTGAGGTTAAGGGGAGATGGGTCGTTTTTCTGGTCCCCTTCCTCCCTGTTAAGTCCCAATTGTTTTGAGATTATAAGACGTTCGGCCCATTAGTTTGGCGATTTTAGCAACCTTTGCCCCATTTTGTTGTCAATTTAAAGACGTTTTGTGTCATTTAGGTGTCGATTCTTTCCTGGCGAGCGACAGCGAGCCTGAAATTTTAAGAGAACCGGCCTTCGGCCGGAAATTTTTTCTACCGAAAAATTTACAAATTTATCTTGAAGGTGGGTCTAGGGGGTGTTTTTCTAAGCTTGATAGAGGTCTAAAGAGAAAACTAAGAAATAAAGGAATAAAAGATGTTATGCGACGCTATAGTTCTGCGCGCTGTATATTAGTTCAATATTTCCAGCTTAGGAAAGCTGAGAACTACAACACTCAACTGGAACACAACTGACTCTAATCATATAAATCTTAATTAACTCAATCTCCACCAATGTCACAGAATACACAATTGCGGTTCACAAGTTTTATTTAATTTATAGCTAGGGCACAAATACAAATACTTATAGTCTGAGTCTTATTCAAATGGCAATGAGCTCGAGACAATGCATGGAATAAAATCACTATTCCTAGATCATAGAGGCACAAGAATAATAGTTGTTCTTAATAAATAATGATAATAAGAAAAGCAATATGATGAATATATTGAGAAGTATAAATAAACACAGAGAGGTTAGTCTCAAACAAAAGCTGATATCCTGAGGTAAAGTAACGGGAGGTAAAGCGTGAACAAGGTAGGTAAATAGTACTGAGGTCACACGTATTCAGTGAGGATAAGATATATAATTTAAAATATCAGCTGAGATATAAATAACTTGAAAGTTAGTGCAACGTATAGAAGATATAAATCATTATTAACCTATACAGTCACAATTATGAATATTAGTTCAGGGAACTGAGAATAATTAATATTAGCCCGTGTGAGAGGCTGAAGTCTCATTGTATAAATATTAACGCGACGAGGTATAAATAGAATTTAATAAAGCATTCAAATAATGCTTAATCCGAGGTTGAATTCAGGAAGCATGAATATAATTCGGTCTGACTAAGAGACAAAATAAATTAACACTCTCTGTGGACACTTAAGGGGCCCTCACACAGTCAGGAGTGCGAGCTAGTGGGAGTCTAACAGGAGTCGCTAGAGTCACTAGGAGTCATCGATTTTCACTGCGAGCAAGTGGGAGTCTAACAGGAGTCGCTAGAGTCACTAGGAGTCATCGATTTTCACCGCGAATAGGCACCCAAGTCCGAGTTTTCCCCTACTCCTAGTGACTCTAGCTCGCACTCCTAACTGTGTTTATACACAATTACGTACCCAGCTAAAAATACTTAAACATAGAATAAGATCTGCTAGGCGTTCACTGCTATTTACATGTAAGATGCATGTATCATTTCCGAACGAATATATCTATAAACCTTAAATGTAATATAGGAACATACTGTATATTACAAAGTATATAGATACATCAATCCCAAGACAGAGTTTGTATGTTCTCTAGATACGAGCAACGATTGCTAGAAGACGAGAATAGATAATCTCGGCGGTTTACGTTAGAATAGAACACGTAACATATTCTATCATCACTTTGCAATAAATAACAAACTCATAACATCGAACAAGACGCACTTAATTGGGGTTGGAGTCTATGAGGAAACGGCCGTGAGACATCTGGTCACACATGGCGACTAGGTGAGGTGTCCGGCTGCTTGTTTTGCACCAGGGGAGGGACGATACCTTCACACGGTATAGCTAGGGAACTTTCTTCCTAGGTCACTAACATAACTCTCTCGTTCCTCCAACACCACTTGCAGCTTGTAGATACTTTTTAAGGGGACTTAGGCTAGCCCCTACGGAAGTATTCTCCGAGTTGACTGGGTCACGTATAATCCAGATACAGACGGATCCGTACTAGACAGTGAATCAACTTTGCCTAACTTTATCCTGTCTTTAGTCAGGTAGTATTACACATTTCAGATAGTGACAATGCTGATGGATTTCGGAGCAGTAGTTTCGCAGCATGAGAATTATAGTTTTTGAATTATTGCTCTGTGTCTTAAAATGATAATACATACATGGTTATATGGGGAATGGTATCCTTTATTTATTTATTTTAAAAGTAGGCCTTAGGAGGCTTGTATAGGTACATGATAAATTATTTACAGTTTTCACAGGTTCTTGGTCTGGGGAGGCTTCTATGTAATGTTCTAGTTGTTTGATGGAATCTTCTGTTTATAGTTGTTGCCTCTCTTCGTAGCGGTAAAGGTAGTTATTTCCGTCTGGGTAACTAGACGGAAATGGAGGCGGCTGGTGTGTTAATTCCATGAAATATGCTTCATCATAATTCAAATCCAGTTTTTGTTGTGGATTATGACCCATTGAGGAGAGCGGCCATTTATTATATATCCCCTGGGGATCCTTAATGAGGGGGGCCGAGCCGTGGTAAGATACGTATCCTAAGGATTCGGTGTGACCCTCGTTTTCTCTCTGCTTGCTGTAGGGGTGACTGCTGCAGGTGATTCCTAGATTTTAGGGTAGACTGAGGCTTCGTTCTTCTCCTGTTGGTAATGGAGGCAATCCTTTTTCTTCTGCAGTTGTGGATGGGGTATTTACGGTGTTGAATTCCTCTTCCTTTCGCCCTGTCATCTCAAATGAATTAATAGAAAAGAAAAAAAAACGGTCTATCTCCCCTTAACCTCTGTAACTCACAAACGACTAGAGTAATCGAGTTAATATTTCTACCGTTTGAGAGGGGTCAGCCACGGAATAGATGTGATCATTTACAGCTCATTTGCTCTAACCCATTTTGAGTTCCAGAGGTTAGGGTTCACCATTTCTTGCCTATCTATTTGGGACAGGGTTTAGTAAGAAAAGGCAAGACAGATATATAACCTAATCCTATGCTTTTGAATAGTTAAGGGGAGGCAGTTGTTTTTTTAGTCCTCTTCCACCCTCATGTTTAGCCCTATTAGTTTTGAAATTTTAAGACGTTCGTCCTGTTAGTTTAGCAATTTTTAGACCTTTTGCTCCATTTCTTTGTCAATATAGAGACCTTTCGTGCCATTTGTCTTCTGGGTGTTTTTTAAAGTTTGATAGAGGTTTAGAGAGAAAACTAAACACCTTCCTTAAACCATTTTGCCGAACCAGTAAATTATGCTGCACAATATCGTCTGGGCTCCCATAATGTCTATTATTGAGGTAGCAATAATACCACACAAAATATAGCTTTGTAATTTACAGTTATTTGTGTCCTCAACTGTACAATAGCCTGACCAATAGATAATTCACTACCCTATGGTATAGCTCAGGCTGGTCCAACTACAGGCCCGCGGCCACAGTTTTTTTTTTTTTTTTTTTTTTCTATGTGATTGAGGGAGGCAAAAGGCATTACTGCCTATAGCGAGTGCCTCCCCCATAGTTGAAAGAGTGACAGGGCCAAAATCAAGAGACGTTCGAGCCAAAATGCCTGGACACACGGAGTTTGAAGCAATTTAAGTCATAGGAAGAGGGAAACACTGATTCTGGGAGAGAGTTCCAGAGCTCAGCTGTTGAGTAGAAGAAAGTTTGAGAGTAACGTTTCACTCTTGGGTCGTTGGAGAGTTGCACAGAGTAGTGGTGGGATTGAGTTGCAAGACGGGTACCACATGCCCTACGTAAAGGAGGTGGTATGCACTGGGATAGCTCTGAGGAACACTGATTATTATAGTAGCGATAGAATAGCGAGAGAGATGCAACATTGCGGCGGAGAGAGAGAGATTGCAGAGAGTTGGTGAGTGGACGGGAGTTAATGATACGAAAGGTCTTCCTTTCAACTTTGTCTAGGAGAGTGGTGTGAGAGGAACCTCCCCACACATGTGAACAATACTCAATACAAGGGCGCACTATGCCCCTGTACAGAGCTAGAAGTTGTGCTGGGGAAAAGAACCCCCTAAGGCGGTTGAGCACACCCAGCTTCTGGGAGGCTGCCTTAGCAAGACTGGTAATATGGTCCTTCCAAATGAGAGCAGAAGAAAAAGAGACACCAAGAATATTGAGAGAAGATGAAGGGTTGATTTTTGTATTGTTGAAGAATAAGGGATAGTCCGCTGGGAGATCCTGACGGGTAGATAGATGGAGAAATTGGGTTTTGGAGGCATTAAAGTTAACAAGGTTTTCTCTGCCCCAATTGGAAATAGTATTTAGATCAGAATTTAAGAGTTCTATGGCTTCATTACGTTTGTCGTTGAGGAATTGCTGGCTGGGGCGTTCTGAAAAACTAATGGAGTAGTGTAAGGTTGAGTCGTCTGCGTATGAATGGATGGGAATTAAGGTACAGTTAAGGAGATCATTTATAAAAATTAGAAAGAGAATAGGAGATAGGACAGAGCCCTGAGGAACACCGGAGTTTATAGGGTGAGGAAGTGAACAATGGCCGTCCACAACCGCGGCTATGGAACGGCCAGAAAGGAAATTAGAGACAAAGGCACAGATGGAGGGATAGAAACCGAAGGCGGGTAGTTTAGAAATTAAAGATTTATGCCAGACTCTATCGAAGGCTTTCGATATGTGTAGTGCAATAGAAAAAGTCTCACCGAAGTCCCGAAAGGAGGATGACCAAGAGTTAGTAAGATATGAAAGAAGATCACCAGTAGAGCGACCCTTAAGGAAGCCATACTGGCGATCTGAGAGCAGATTATGAGAAGAGAAATGCTTAAGAAATTTGGAAGCAAGAATAGTTTCAAAATTTTTAGAAAGACCCGCGGGTTGATTATTTATGGCCCACAAGCACTCTACTTTCATTTAAAATATAACACTAAAAGGGTATGGCACATGAGGTCTTCATACATTAGTGAAGTCTCTCTCTCTCTCTTCTGACCCGAATGTGAACCGTTACTACTTGTCTAATTCCTGTTAATTTTCTCTCTCTCTCTCTCTCTCTCTCTCTCTCTTTCTCTCTCCTGCTCCGAACGTGATACGTTACTTACTACGTGTTCATTTCCTGTTAATTCTCTCTCGTTCTCACTCTTGGACAGCCCAGTGTTGCAGTTTTATCAATTTCTCGCTAGATCTTGAGAAATGTGACTTAGCATTAATTACTGTTACCGTATCTAACAACGGAAATCGTAAATATATTCTGGATTCTGAATATTCGATATTTGTGTATCTACGTATTGTATTAGTTTCCCAGCAACATTAACGAACATAATACACAAATTAACCTTGAATCTTTGAAAGAAAAACCGCAAACAATAGCAACCCTAACAGTAGGCCCAGTCTGAGTCACCAGACTCACCACCCGTCAGTTTGTCTCCGTTTTGCAGCCTAGTAAGTGCAGCACATATATTTCCAACCACCTCTCAAAATGAGTGTGTGTGTGTGTGGCCCATGGCATTAAAGGTATATGCTGAAGTGGCCCATAGTTTTCTAGAAGTTGGACCAGCCTGGTATAGCTAATTAAGGGGGCCCACCTCACTTTTTTTCTCTTTCTCCCCCTCTCTCTTTGGCTTGTATCCAATCGGCCCAGTTCAGCTGTTTAAGACGTTTACCCCCATCCAGGTGTCAATATTTTTGTTTTGACAGCAAGCTAAATTTGTAAAATTTTTGATAGAAAAATATCTCTGGCGAAGCTGGATTTCTCCATACAATGCTGGCTAGCGAAATCGACACCTTGATGGGGATAAACAAAACAGTTGGCTGAATGGGGCCGAATGGATACAAGCCAGGGAATGAAAGAAAAGGAGAGAAAGATAAAAAAAAGCCAGTGACACCCCTACCACTACTTTTCCCCCCACCACCCTCCCTTAACCTAGTAAGTGCGCACCCCACCGCACCGTATGTACTGAACACCATAGAACTGTGCGGACCTATTTCACTGTTTCCTGTCACTAAAATCGTTATCTTACCATAAATATCATTAATACTTATCCATATGCGTCTATTTTACATTTATTATGAAGATATTAACCTGTTACAACAATAAAACAAGTGGAAACAGTGTTTGGCTTGTCAAAATCGCGAAATGAGACCGAGAGTTACATAAATCAATTGTGAGCCAGACTGCTGCACACCCTCCCCTCTCAAGGCTTGGAGAGACACTGAGGCCTCTGTCTGTATCTCCCGCTATTTCCCACGCTTGGTAACACATAATATTATGACCACACCCTGCTAGCAACTCGCTATTGTTAGCACAAAAATATACCTAAGAATAAGGGAATAACAGGGAAAATAGGTGATAATTGAAGGGGGGGGGGGGAAGGAGGGGATGTGGAGGAGTGATATTTGGCGTGGCCAAGGGGCAAAAATAAATAAAAAAATAAGTAAATAAAACAAAAAATAAAAATAAATTGATACTGGGGTGGTTTAGATGTTTTTTTTTAGGCCTAGGATCGTAAGAGTCTTCCCGCAGTGGAACGGTAAAACTTTTAAGAGTCTACCCGCACTTGATGGGTTAACGCAATGACTTAAAAAACACACCTCCATAATTGATAAAGAAAATTACCCCAGAAGACTCTCTATACTTGAAGCACTCTACAGTATATTCAAGCCTTAAGCCCTATCATAAATAACCAAACCCCTGACCTCCAAATGTTACCGTCTGCCAAAACGCCACTACCCCGCCACAGCCCCCACCCTCCACTTTCCTCCCACGCCTCATCGACTTCCAGCAGCCAATATCAGCGTTGACTTCACCGACCCCCAGCCAACCCCGAACCAGATACAGTGAGCGACTTGCGAGAGTGCTACCCGCAACCATTGGCAGGCAACTAAACGCGCAGTAGCCCCGCCCACTCTTCGTCCCCTGATCTCCAATTATGTATATATACCTGTAGTAGTGAGTAGTTTAACCCTTTCACGTTTTTATGATGCAGAGGTTGCCAAATTAGCAATAATAAATAGAGTTCTCTCACTCTTATAATTACCTCTCCAAAATTAATTTTCTGCCCACAGCTAACTCAAAGACAACTGCAGAGGTTGAAGTAACTAAACTAAAGGTTTCTAAATACCCCTGATGGTAACAAAGGCTTTAACGTATCCCTAATAGGCTCAAAATTGCGTCAAACACGTGAGAGGGTTAATCGATTCTCATTCCACCCCTCTACAAACATGTCCTTAGCAACCTCCACCACAGTTGCTGGGAAAGTGAAGTGGTACAACATGAAAATGGGATACGGCTTCATCACCAAAGAAAATGGAACTGACATCTTCTTCCACAGGAGCCAAATCTCCACCCCAAATCCACAACACAAAGTGCCTTCTCTCGGCGATGGAGAGAGGGTACAGTTTACGATCAAACTGGGGAAAAATGGAGAGGAAGCAGAATCCATCACAAGACCACATGGAGCTGTTTTTGGAGGGGTCCAGACACACCTGGGTGAGGAGAAAGGAGGAGGAAAAGAAGAACCCACCAACAAGCTGTGGCCAAACATCCAGTGACAGATCAGAAGTCATTCAGATCGTAATCACAACGGCCATGGCACTTGCTGGTGGGGACCACCAACTCTTCAAGAAGTACCTACCAACCCTCCTGATGGCTAATAACCTTCCCTCTATCATCATCCCAGCAGAGATCCTCGTCGCCAGAGCACCACCATACGAGAAGAAAACAACAAAGCCGAAGAACACCATGAGGCCAAAACTCCTGCTCCCACGACCCCTGTGCATGCAACGGGAGGCACAATAACCAACGGAGGACCAAGTACCAGCACAAGCCTCGACACTTCCAGCATCCCAAACCCCTTCAAACCTCCAGCCTGGCACCTTTGATCATCCGGTGGCAGCCTCCTCCTCCACGTCGTCTGAATACTGAGTCCACCATAGGAGAAGAAGTCGACGTGGAGGAGATCGAGGAAGAGGGAGACGAGGATGTTGACCTGGTGACTGCCTACAAGAAAACCATCTTCTTTTTTCGGGGAACCAACCTACGTCTACTCCACTTGCCCGCCAAACATCAAGATACCTGAACCAAAGAGGCAGAAACGACAGATGCCAAGAAAGAAGACTAAAAAATAGCAAGGTGGTCTAGCCCACCAGCTTTCATCCCTTCAACTCTTCATACTGACCACTTTACCTTGGACTTCAACCTCTTCTTTCATCACTAGTGAGACCCTCTATCTAACAATAAACTTCAAACTTCAAACTTTAATCATTCCTTGAAAATGCTAGATGTCTAGCGAAATGTCGGACCACCATGAACTTTGCAAACCTTATTCACCTTCTTACTGAACCTGAAAGAAGATTGATTAGAAAAATTGAAACCCTGAATAATAAAATATTAAATGCAGAAATAGCTACGTCTGTTAACCTTGTATGCCTTAACCCTTTGGCTGCGGGCTGTTTTGGGCTATTTAGGGCCTATTCAGGCACTCCTGAATGATAAATCAAGCATCTGCATTAAATGAAGTGTATTCTGCCGAAAACTAGGCGAAAATAGCTTCAAAATGACACCAGAACGGACCTTATACGTAGTCTGGTTCACCCGCAGTGATCCCAGTGAAATGCGGGAGCCCCGCTATTATGTAACACTCGCTCGCTTGGCTGCACTTATGAGAGAGACAGAGAGAGACTCGCCCGCCACACAGCCTTGCTCAGTGAGCCGCTCGGTGCTCTGAGGGTCGGAGGTGGGCCCCTCACGCTCCCACCCACTGACACTCGATTCTTACGTTTTTTACAGGCTTTTAAAGCCTGGAAATTCCTGTAACTTGCCAAAACATTCCAGAACGGCACCCGTAGCGAAAGGGTTAAAGAATATATATATATATATATATACTGTATATACAGTATACCCGCAACCAATTTCTTCAGATAAGTAAATATCTCTGGGAGGTTGTGTGCGACCATGATTGTGTACGTATGACCATGACTGTGTACGTGTGACCATGAGTGTGTACGTGTGACCATGACTGTATACGTGTGACCATGACTGTGTACATGTGACCATGACTGTACGTGTGACCATGACTGTGTGCGTGTGACCATGACTGTGTACGTGTGACCATGACTATGTACGTGTGACCATGAGTGTGTACGTGTGACCATGACTGTATACGTGTGACCATGACTGTGTACGTGTGACCCTGACTGTACGTGTGACCATGACTGTGTGCTTGTGACCATGACTGTGTACGTGTGACCATGACTGTGTACGTGTGACCATGACACTGTACGTGTGACCATGACTGTGTACGTGTGACCATGAGAACCAGACAGGCTGTTCAATTTCAGGTTTAGACATTGTGAGAGTGTTTTTGCCCCCCCCCCCCTCTCTCTCTCTTTCTTTTTCCCTCCCACTCCCTCTTCTCCTTTCTTCTCTCACCCCATTCTCATTCTTCTCTCTTTTTCTCCCTTTCTTACATTCGCTATCTGTTTCTCTCTCTCTACAGTCTCTTCTTTCACCCCCCCCCCCCCCGTTTCTCCATCATTACTTTTGAATTGTTTTACACACTCTCTCTCTCTCTCTCTCTTTCTGTATATCCAATACCTCCAGTTTGAAGGCAAGAAAAACAGAGAAATCGGTTAGCGAGAAATTGTGAATATAACCTCAGAGTTAAATCAGCAAAGTACAACTAGGTAGAAGTAAAAATGGGAGTGAAGTGGCTTCATAAAACTGCTTAACTAAAATACATCAAAACTTACTAAAGAGCAAGCCTCCCCTCCTAACCAAAGCACGATGTTCGACGTTTAGGAGAAAAATGCTTGAGTAATCCAACGAAATAAATAAATTGTTCTTACCAACTGAACAGGGAACACTTGACCGCTGCTGTTAGTCCCTCAACTTGCTATGCCAGTGTGTGTGTGTGTGCGTGTTTATTTTTTTCCCCACGGGCGTTCAGCCTCAGCCTCTTGATCTTGCTATGTCGGCTCTTTGATATTTGGTGACTTGGCACAGGACTCGAGATTAAAAGAAGAGGAATGAAAGAAAGCAAACGAACAGAGACAATACATGCTAACGCACATAGCCTACAGAGAGAGAGAGAGAGAGAGAGAGAGAGAGAGAGAGAGAGAGAGAGAGAGAGAGAGAGAGAGAGAGAGATGAGGCACCATGATACAATGCCGTCCTTCTAAATTACAGTATATTTGACTTAACATTAGACGAATATACAGTATGTACCATCACTAATGCACTAATACGAATAGTGAAGCTTGCAGGCACCAATCGAGCCGCGTAGGCCACATAGGCATGTGGTAAGGTGTTGCTGGAACTCCTGTTTGATATGCTTGGCTTCCCTCAGTATTTTTGTTTGCGCCTCACTTAGACTTAGAGTATACCAGTTAAGTCTCACAACACCTCCCCCTCCTATTAATTTCACTACACCTAACAAACACACCACATTTGTTTCCAATAATGTACTCCTAAATCATTTAACTTACATTGAGTTTATCTCTCTTCTCGCTTTGTCTTTCATTTTTTTTTTGGGGGGGGGGGGCACTTGAGGCAGGCAGCTTTGCCTTTTGCCTCCCTCATACACATAGGAAAAACACTCGTTTATTACCATCAAAAGTAAATTATGGTTAACTCCTGTCAATTGTAGTCAGAATGAGAAGGATATTTCGGTGGTAAAAGTTAACAATAGTGAATGATTATATTGTGTGACTACTAATAAAACTGACCTTACTAACCTTTCTTCTGTCCACTCTCCCTCCCTACTCTATGTTTCCATGTTACTCCACTGTTACCTACAGTATTATGTGCTGGCCCGTGGTAGTCCATCCATCACCCAGCATTGTCACCTGCTACCCCACACCATACACAGGTTTACGAGTACACACACACCCACACTCACACAAGTGTACATAGGGACTGGTACACACGCTAGGAGGAACATACCAAACATTGGTTTATTAACCTCTTCAGTATGTTGCCTTCCGTTTGGAAAACACTAAACGATCTCATTTACTGCAGGAAGTACCTCTATGGATCAAAGGGAAATAAAGTATCTCAACAAACCATCTGACACAATTATCTTTCCTTGTCTGAATAAATTCGTCTCACAAGCCATTATGTAGTTAAGAAAGGCGTCTTAATGCACTCCGAGGGTAATGAGCACACACACACACACCTCCTTGTGGCGTAACGGATAGTGCATCTGGCTCACAACCAGAAGGTCCTGGGTTCGAGTTCCCGGGCAGGGAAGAGACATTTGGGCAAGTTTCCTAACGGAGTAGCGTCTGTTCACCTAGCAGTATAAATAGGAACCTAATATAAGTTGACAAAGTTGTGACGTCCCCTCTGGGGGTTGGTGGTCTGTTACTAGGTGAGAAGGGTATCGTATAGGTCAACCTAAGCCTTCGGGTGAGACTGGTACCGTACAGATCAACCCAAGCCTTCGATTCCAGATTTCGCCAATTGACTGATTACAGACTACACTCACATCAACAACCAACGATACACTAACACGTGACATGCACTTCACGCAATACATTCCTAGTATAAGGAGGCGCGATAAAAATGAGAAGGAAGCTCGCACTTTGTGGAATCCCCCTGACAAAACAAGTTCGGTGAATTACACACACACACACACGAATACTAACAAAGCAATTCCACACAAACACCTACACACACATACAATATTATCAACTGCACATTATGTATTTATTATAAGTAACAACTTGTGCCCATATGTGGTAAACAATTATAAGAATAATACGCCTGTCTGCCAGTCAGTCTGCCTTAAGAGTTAGTAGGCCATTTAAAAAAATACATGTTCGTAACAACAAAATTAACATAAGAAAGTATATTTCCGCCAAATTTATTTCTTGCTTTGAAAATGTATGAAGCAGTTAAAAGTATGTAACTATTTTGTATTTACAAATGGTCAATTAGATATATTTTTTAATATGTAATAAACAATGCAATCTAAATTGTTCTTCAGAAGGAAATATTTCGCAATCAACCGAATTGAAAACAATTCCCAGAATTTCCACGAATATGCATTCATCCGCAAGAAATGGTTCAACAAACGAAAATTGTCACGGGAAAATATATATTTAACTACCCTGCGGGGGGGGGGGGGGGGGGGAGAGAGAGAGAGAGAGAGAGAGAGAGAGAGAGAGAGAGAGAGAGAGAGAGAGAGAGAGAGAGAGAGATTTTTTCACAGTTGTTTGATGCTAATCGATATAATTCGTTATTGTATATGAACCTGCCGATTCGGATATCTGCATAAACATAATTAATCTGCATATGCAATATCCCTTTACTAGTATATACACGTTGTAGCAAACGATTTAATAAGGTTAGGAAGGACCGGTGGGAATTGAAATTGTTCATAAGCCAATACAATCCATAAATAAGTTGTCCATAAGCCAATACAATCCATAAATAAGTCATTAACATTATCTAACAAGACAAATTTATTTACAAGATCGTTAAATATCGTGGTAAGACGTGGAAAGACGATACTCTACTGATGTAACTAATTTGCTTACAGTATTATTATACCTATTATCATAGGTACCGTACTACAAATATATCGGTATAGTTGTGTCCTCTTTATCTTTCTTAATAGGCTATAATTTTCGCTTGCTCTCGCTCTCGCTCTCTCTCTCTCATAAGGTCCTATACAGCCTTCGTGTACCTGCCTGGATGTTTTGTTTCATATGTGTGTGTTTCTTTAGTTGTGTCCGCATCTGGACTTTCTTTGGGCGGATGTGTGCACACGTTCGTGAGTGAGTGTTGTTATGACCGGCACTACGAAATAAACAAGGGCACTTAAGAATGGACTAGATGATAGGCTATATCTGCAACAACGGTACGCTAATTCCAAACCCTGGAACTATTACGCCGGTGAACAAAAACACTTAACACCTTAAGAGCGGCCTATGCGGTTTATTTATATGTACCGCGCCCGGGGTGTTTTTAGCCAAAATAGGGCTGTTTACGTGATCATTTTCATGCCTAAATAAGACCCAGAACGTAAAACAAGTATCTATCCCTGAAAGGGCATAAACAGAGCTTTCGAATGACACCATAACGATCCTTTTATGATGGCTAGTTTTCTTGCAATAACCGTGCAACGCGAGTGCAAAAAGCATGTAATTAGCCACTTTCCCGATACAATTCCTTATATAGCGAGTGAGAGAGGGAGGAGGGAGCTGGGATTCGTGTCAGTATGTTCGCCGCGGTGGTCTGGAGCAGTCATACGCTCGCTACTCTCCTGCCACAACTTGTCTCTCTCTCTCAGCAACATTACGTGCTGAAATTGCCACTCGACCTATGTCGAGCGCCGCCACATAGTCCAGCTTTATTTAACTCGACTTATGTTGCTCGCCGCTAATTAAGGGTTAAGGGGGTACTACTCGCTTTTTATGGACCTCCTTCTCCCTCGTGCTTAGCATATTAGTTTTGATAGACGTTCCTTCCATTAGTTTGGCGATTTTAATACCTTTCGCCCCATTTCGTTGTCAATTTCAAGACCTTTCGTGTCATTTAGGTGTCGATTTCTTCCTGGCGAGCGATAGCGAGTCTATATCGAAAAAGGCACAAATTTATCTTGAAGGGAGGTCTAGGGGTATTGTTTTAAGCTTGATGGAGGTCTAGCGAGGAAACTATTTGTTTTTATAACATATACTGTATACATTTATAGACCAAAAAACAAGCAGTACCCCCTTAAACCCTCCAGAGTTAATCTCCTGGATAACAGGGTATCAATTAACTGGGTTTTAGTGCACTTCTACAAAGGCTTGCCGATGACGGCAAAGCCTACTCACAAAAGGAGTACTTTACGTTAACTTTAGTGTGAGTCTGTACTCAACACTAACCTCTACAATGCTCTATGAAAGCACTGGAAGTCTAGTCCTACAGCAATCAGGTATAGAATCTTCTGAAAACGTCTGATGCTCTACGATGCTCGTTAATACAGAACAGGAAAAAATGCAGGGGTAGGACACCAAAGCGTGTATCTTAAATACACCAATAAGTAGGATACATATATATAACAAGGGAGTGCAACAACTCTGTGACAGCACTAATAATAACCACTCAGAAACAGTACTTCCTTAGCCAACGTGACAGCCAAACTGGGTTGTGCACTATGCATCAACCTTGGCTAAAATAAAGCGTGAATAATTCCTAAAGCATACACAATGAAAGTTAATAAACACAATGCTGTCTTTCTCACTAATAAAGTCTAGCAGTGGCATAAAAGGTACAAGGAAACTAGGCAGAGCGCAAGCATGCTCGTAGCCTACTGTCTCACCTTGAACAGATTTCCCTTATGTTACGTTAAGTGACTTGGAGGCTCCCTTGGTAAGTCCAGATCTCAAGTATCTGGTCTTACCCTGGTGCTCCACACAGGTCTACAAAATGAGGTAGCAAGTATGCAGGTGAGAGTAGGGAGAAGCCCTTCACTTGTATACTGCTACACTTGCAAAGGAAAATATGCACAAGGGTTACAGGCTAGCTAGCTTCGTCGATGTTGTACAGGCTCTGACTTGCCACATACATAACTCAGACAACGACAAAAGATACCTTCCACTGTCTAGCATTAAATAATAAAGAGAGAACAGCTCAATAATTAGAAGCACCCCAACACTAGGCTACCATAATTATGACTATGACTCTACTAATCCCTAACGCTAGTGCAAACATAAATGTGAGAGCTGGTGCTGGTAATACGACTGGCCGACTATGGAAGTCGTATGCAGAACCAGAAGGGATAAGTAATTGAATAAAGATGGAAGTATGAAAAAAGGAAGAAGTTCAGAGAGAGAGAAAGTAGTATAGGGGGTTATATGGGGGACAGATTGCAAAGGACATGTAGGACCAAGCACGCTACGCCAAGCTCTGCAGGAGACACGAGGGAAGGAGCCCCCCAACACCGAGCTGAGACAGCGGCCTCCAATCACAGACGACTACGTCATGAGGAGCAGAAGTCACGTGACTCACCAGGCCAATCAGGAGTGTGGGAAACTCCTCCGAGCGAGGGAGGCAGCACATACATACGCACACACATATTACCACCTCACTGCCTACCTCGCTCTTTCTCCTTTAACTTCACACAATGCATCTTATATTCTATGAATCATATAAAATACTTCCAAGTGTCACAGACAAGAATAAAGACCACCACTGATCTGTCTGTGACAACATGAACTCTATAAAAGAAAGAACATCGTTCTACGATTATTGTAGCCCATTTCACTGCCCTGGCGAGCACTAGCGAGTTACGAGCGCATTCTGCCAAGCTGGCCAGCGTAACACCCCGCCCAAGATGTGGGACGTTTCTGCCTCAGGTGAACTCCACATCTGACCAGACAGAATCCTCACCAACCCAGCATCACCTAGCTACTCTCCCAAGTTGTGGAAACAAGGCACGATCACAAACATAAAACACTGCATTATAAACAAAATCTGCACAACACTTCCCCAAAATAATAGCATCATAAAAACTATATTACACTCAACGAGCAAGCTTCACCAAGCCTAGCCTACTAAGACAACAACTCTGAGTGTCTTAGATGCTTTCTGTGATATACTGTACTTATATACTATCAAAAAGAAAGAGTTTTTATGTGAGGTTTTTATAATTTTAATAGTGTTTTTGGCAGCACTGCACTACAGGGGCAAGCCTAATTTTTCTCCACTCTCAAACACACACTGACTGAACGGCGAGGGTTCTCCTTCAAACATACCCTCCCGTGACAAACAATCAGCTAGAATATTATCAGTGCCCTTAACATGCCACACATCCAACTTGTGGATTTCCGGCAGCAAAACAACACCTGACACTGATAAACTGCCCAGTTCATCACAAGACTGGCACTTCTCTTCGCTCTCACCGGCAACGGGGCCTGCCAATAACCCTTCTCTATCTCCACCTTAGTGACAAACGAGGCAGCCCCGATGCAGTCTATGGGGTCGTCAAATCTAGGTAATGGATAGGCGTCTGTCAGGGATAATGCTTCCACACTCTTGCAATCAACATACACACGGATCTTGCCACCTAACTCAGGTTGCAAAGTTACTGGCAACGACCACTCACGATATCCTTTATCCCTCAGACCCTTTTTCCACATGTCGTCTAGCTCTGCTTTCACGACAGGCTGTTGAGCAGGATTTATACGGTAGGGAGTTAACTTGAGCCTTGCACTGTCTCCAGCCTCCATGTCGGATTCTACCCCGTACATCAGGCCTGGAGAAGCAACAAACATGCGGACATACTGCCACAGTCAAGTAAACAACTCCTCTTGTCGCTCAGGAACAAGAGGTTGCAACTTATCTCGAAGAACAACATGCCTAGTGCTCTCCCACAACCCCGACGAGGCCATAGTTTCTACACTATAGTCTCCCTCCTTCTCCACCCTTGTCTCTAGGACAGCCAGGTCATGAGAGGGACAATCTGTACCACCTGTGCAGTCACTCCCATAGTTCATAATTGCTAAGGCTTCCCCGCCGATACCGTACATGCGCACCCCCGCATTCCTTGCGACTACATCTGCCTGCGCAGCATCACCGCCTTCAGCGACATGGCCAGATACAGTCGGTCTATGGTAGGGCTGTTGCATTTTACTAGGGCAGTATTGGGAGGCTATGCGACGGCCGGGCACATCCACTCCACAGCCAACCTCACCAATCTGCTCAATGTCCTGATTCTGACCACTACCCTTAGCAACCATGGGTTGACCCTGACCTGACAAGCCTGCCAAAGTCTCGTCGCCCACCTTGAACCACTGAAACAACGAGGCCAACGGTTTACTAACGCTCAAGTGACCTGCCGGCGGAACCTCGTGCACCGCATGAGTTGTGAGGCCTGGGTGCTCGGCACAAACAGCGGGCTAATATAGGGGAGCAATGTGTGAAATGGATAGAAGCCTTCCTGAAAGATCGGAGACAGAGGGTACTGGTGAATGGAATAGGCTCGGGGTGGATGGAAATTACAAGTTGGGTACCTCAGGGATCTGTGTTGGGACCACTGCTGTTCGTTATATTTATCAACGACTTACCTGAAGTTATAACTAATGGAAGTGAGGTATACCTGTATGCGGATGACACTAAACTGTATAGAAGAGTGAGGAGTAAGGAAGATATGGGTTTGCTTCAAGGAGATGTGGAGGGCATGAAGGGATGGTCTGAGCATTGGTTAATGCCTTTTCATCCAAAAAAATGCAAGTACATGCGGATTGGGACCAGCAAGATAGACAAGGTAGGATACAGTATGTATGAAGCGATGGAGGAAGTGAGTGCAGAAAATGATATAGGAGTAGTGATAGACAATAAGTTAAATTTCTCAGAACATTTAGCGGAAAAGATAAACAAAGCCAATAGAATTGTAGGGCTGATAAGGAGGACATTTGTGTCACTTGACGAAGAAATCTTCAGGAATCTATATACAGCGCTGGTTAGGCCGCACCTGGAATATGCAAACCAGGTGTGGGCTCCATATATGGTAAAGGATATAGAAGCAGTGGAGAAAGTGCAGAGGAGAGCTAGCAAGCTGGTACCAACGTTGAAGAACGCGGGCTATGAGCAGAGGTTGAGGACACTGGGGCTTCCGACACTGGCATATAGGAGAAAGAGAGGGGATATGATAGAGACTTTTAAGATAGTGTCAGGAAAGTACGATGAGGATGTGTGTGAAGGTATCTTCTTGATGCGGGAGGGAACAAGAACGAGAGGACACTCTAAGAAAATTTACAAAGAAAGAAATAGGCTTGAGAAGGCAAAGAACTCATTTTGTGATAGAGTGGTAAATGAGTGGAACGCACTGCCCCAGTATGTAGTCGATTCCGAATCAATAAGGGAGTTTGAAAGTAATCTTGATAAAGCATGGGGAAGACAAGATTTGAAGTTTGACTATAAAACAAAAATACAGAATAGTAAAAATGTTGCGTCTGCTACCGCCGCCGCCAACACCGTGAACGACCACAGCAGTGCAAGTACTGGTACTGAGCTGGATACACAGGCATAGTTTGCCTTTTTCCAGAGGATCTACTGTAAGAAACTGTAAGAAACTGTAAGGTATGAACCGAGCAGGTGCTGGAGCCCTGCACACTGCTGCTCAGGCAGGTGCTCTAGCGCTTCCTCAGCCACCTGACTAGTGTCCCCCGCCCACTGCTCCACCGAGACATGACAATCCCAACTCTCCTCCACCTGTGCCCCACTGCCCCCCTCTCCTTCTCCACCTTGGCCGCTGCAGACCAACGTAGGGACAGTAGGCTGCTCAGGTGGTTGCCTCACAAACTCCTCTAACAGGTTCACCTGACATGCTTCCCCGTCCTCGAGTTCAATAGCCCCGTTCCCACAACTCTCCTCCACCTGGGAACTACTCTGTTGCGGAGTGCCATCACACCCTACCATGTCACTAGGGGGGACAGGTTCTTGGGCCACTCCGGAGCTCACCTTTGGGTCAAGTACCGAGTCACCAAGGAGTGTCGCTGAGTCCAAACTCTCAACCCGACCATCAGCCTCGACTTTCTCCTTCTGACCCTTCCTCCGCTGGTCTGGAACTTGGGTGCTAGGCTGTGACACCAGAGTGGACTGAGATCTCTCGCGCCCCTCTTGCCCCTCCCTACTCATGTCGGCCGCCCTCTCGGCAATGACTAAGGGTGGAACCTCGGAAGTGGGCACCGCAAAGTCATTACCGAGAAGGAGGTCGACCCCCTCAACTGGCAACTTCTCCACCACACCCACATCCAACTCCCTTGTCACACCGTCCACCTCAAGCTCCATTCTGACCAGCGGGTAAGACCGCGTAGCATTGATGCCTTGAACCACCACAACCCGAGCCACGTTAACAGGCTTGCCAGTGAAATTCTTAACAAGTGTCTGGGAAGCGCCCGTATCACGCAACAACTCAAGCCTATGCTTCACACCAGCCCACCTCACAGTGCCGTGCCCCCTATGACCACAAAAAGCATCACAGACAGGTGACGAGCCCTCCTGCTGCTTCTGAACCGACGATGACTTCGCAACCGACTGTTTACCCCGGGCAAATGCGGAAGACCTCAAAGAAACGCCAATGTTGCTAACGAGTGACACCACTGCTGTAGGCGGTGTGCTCGGACATGAGCACGCAGTATGCCCCTTCTCATGACACTTGAAACATTCCACCTCACTCTTGGACTTCCTCTGAGGTGAGGAAGGGCCCTGGCTTTCTTAAACGGGAAGGGTTTCGACTGGGGTTCATAATTGGCACCAGTACTCTTAAATGGATAATTATTGGTGTCATTAATTCGGGGGGGGTGGAGTGGTATGCCCCTGGTTACCTGCCTCAGCTCTCTGTGCAGACCCGCACCCACGAATCAATGACACCCTAAGGTCAGCCAGCTCAGCCGCCTTCTGCAGAGTTTTCGGTTGCTTTTCTTTAAGGTTAAGAGTCAAGTCACTGCCAGTACATTTAAAAAATTGTTCCAGCAACACTAGTTGTTTTACTGAATCAAAAGTAGTTGCCTTCTCCGACCTTAACCAATTTTCAAATGCATCTGACAGGTCTCTAGCGTGTTCCTGGAAAGTACTCTCCTTTCTTTTTGGAACCGCCCTAAACTTCAGCCTATAGGTCTCTGGCTATAGCTCATACGTCCTCAGGACAGCCTCTTTCAACAACTCGTAATCCACACAGGAATCTAGGGGCAAAGCATCGTACGCCTTGAGTGCTTTCCCCGTCAATCGTGAAGAAACAAGGGCTGCCCACTTCTCCTCAGGCCATTGGTGCACCTGGCACTTTTTCTCGAACCGGAGAACAAATTCTGTAACTCCTAACTCATCAAACACTGGAACCAACTTTAGTAGATGCGACAGTGACTGGTCCTAGGCTCGATCCCCCTGGACGACCCGGTTCCTCGTCACCTCTACACGAGTTTTCTCTAGGTTAATATCGGCACAATACCTTGCAGACTCAGCCTGATACCTATACTTGCGCTCAGACTCTCGCTCCTGCTGCGTGAGCTCAGCCTCATGCTTCCGCTGCTCGATCTTCTGCTGCTCAAGCTCAGACTGCTACTTAAGTTTGGCGAGCTCGAGCTGAAACAACATCTCGGCAGAAAAACCTTGAGGAGGGGGTGCTAATATCGGGGACCCACCCTGTGAATCACCTAGAGGCATACCCAACCGCCAGCGGGCATCGGCCTGCGGGAACGTACCCGGCTCAGGAACCCGAGGGGGTGCCATGATAGGAGTCGAGTGGAATGGGGGCTGGGCCGAAGGTGCCCCAGCTCCCGCTCCACCCGAAGCCCTATGCACCCCACCGAGCACACAGGTAACCAGCTCACCTCTCGACAAACCGCTAGTACCGGAAAACCCTGAGACCGTGGCCACACACTGCAGTCCGTACCGGTCTAGCCCCGACACACGATCCGCTGACACAGGCTCCTCCAAAAATCTCTGAGCATCCTCCTCATTGTTCACCACCCGAACGCCGTTAAACAACTCCACCTTCTCCACCTCCTCGCCTGCCTCTCTCACTGTGCCCTCACTATGCTCAGACCCATCCAGTGACATGATGGAGTCAACAAACAAAATTCTCAGTCAAGACAAAAGTAGCGAAACTCTTGCGTAGCTTTATTCACCAAAAAATATTTGAAGATGTTCTTGAGTGCAATACTAGGTCACCAATAACTCCAACAAGTTCTATGTATCCTCAAAACAATGTCTACTGCCAACAATGCGAGAAATAAATTCAACCCCCAAATGGCAATAAGATTTCTAAAAAAAAAATGCAATATTCAGTTCACTATATTCTGGTCTAAGGTCGCCATTTGTTATGACGACTAAGATAAGATACTAGGCAAGGTCGCCATTTGTTACGACCGGCACTACGAAAAAACAAGGGCACTTAAGAATGGACTAGATGATAGGCTATATCTGCAACAACGGTACGCTAATAATTCCAAACCCTCGAACTATTACGCCGGTGAACAAAAACACTTAAACCCTCCAGAGTTAATCTCCTGGAGAATGGGGTATCAATTAACTGGGTTTTAGTGCACTTCTACAAAGGCTTGCCGATGACGGCAAAGCCTACTCACAAAAAGAGTACTGTACGTTAACTTTAGTGTGAGTCTGTACTCAACACTAACCTCTACAATGCTCTATGAAAGCACTGGAAGTCTAGTCCTACAGCAATCAGGTATAGAATCTTCTGAAAACGTCTGATGCTCCAAGATGCTCGTTAATACAGAACAGGAATAAGTGCAGGGGCAGGATACCAAAGCGTGTATCTTAACACCTTACGAGCGGCCTATGCGGTTTATTTATGTGTACCGCACAGCGGGGTGTTTTTAGCCAAAATAGGGCTGTTTACGTGATCATTTTCATGCCTAAATAAGACCCAGAACGTAAAACAAGTACCTATCCCTGAAAGGGCATAAACAGAGCTTTCGAATGACACCATAACGATCCTTGTATGATGGATAGTTTTCTTGCAATAACCGTGCAACGCGAGTGCAAAAAGCAGGTAATTCGGTACTTTCAGTACATAATTGAGTATGTAGCGAGTGAGAGAGGGAGGAGGGAGCTGAGATTTGTGTCAGTAGGTTCGCCGCGGTGGTCTGGAGCAGTCATACGCTCGCTAGTCTCCTGCCACCACTTGTCTCTCTCTCTCAGCCACATTACGTGCTGAAATTGCCACTCGAGTTATGTCGAGCGCCGCCACATAGTCCAGCTTTTTTTAACTCGACTTATGTTGCTCGCCGCTAATTAAGGGTTAAATACACCAATAAGTAGGATACATATATATAACAAGGGAGTGCAACAACTCTGTGACAGCACTAATAATAACCACTCAGAAACAGTACTTCCTTAGCCAACGTGACAGCCAAACTGGGTTGTGCACTATGCATCAACCTTGGCTAAAATAAAGCGTGAATAATTCCTAAAGCATACACAATGAAAGTTAATAAACACAATGCTGTCTTTCTCACTAATAAAGTCTAGCAGTGGCATAAAAGGTACTAGGAAACTAGGCAGAGCGCAAGCATGCTCGTAGGCTACTGTTTCCCCTTGAACAGATTTCCCTTATGTTACGTTAAGTGACTTTGAAGCTCTCTTGGTAAGTCCAGATCTCAAGTATCTGGTCTTACCCAGGCGCTCCACAAAGGTCAACAAAATGAGGTAGCAAGTATGCAGGTGAGAGTAGGCAAAGCCCTTCACTTGTATACTGCTACACTCGCAAAGGAAAATATGCACAAGGGTTACAGGCTAGCTAGCTTCGTCGATGTTGTACAGGCTCTGACTTACCACATACATAACTCAGACAACGACAAAAGATACCTTCCACTGTCTAGCATTAAATAATAAGAGAGAACAGCTCAATAATTAGAAGCACCCCAACACTAGGCTACTATATGACTATGACTCTACTAATCCCTAACGCTAGTGCAAACATAAATGTGAGAGCTGGTGCTGGTAATACGACTGGCCGACTATGGAAGTCGTATGCAGAACCAGAAGGGATAAGTAATTGAATAAAGATGGAAGTATGAAAAAAGGAAGAAGTTCAGAGAGAGAGAAAGTAGTATAGGGGGTTATATGGGGGACAGATTGCAAAGGACATGTAGGACCAAGCACGCTACGCCAAGCTCTGCAGGAGACACGAGGGAAGGAGCCCCCCAACACCGAGCTGAGACAGCGGCCTCCAATCACAGACGACTACGTCATGAGGAGCAGAAGTCACGTGACTCGCCAGGCCAATCAGGAGCGTGGGAAACTCCTACGAGCGAGGGAGGCAGCACATACATACACACACACATATTACCACCTCACTGCCTACCTCGCTCTTTCTCCTTTAACTTCACACAATGCATCTTATATTCTATGAATCATATAAAATACTTCCAAGTGTCACAGACAAGAATAAAGACCACCACTGATCTGTCTGTGACAACATCTATCTATCTATCTATATGCTCAGGCCCAATCCCCATTTTGGGGGTAGCCGACTCAAGACAGAGCAAGAACAGGAAAAACAACATAAAACAAAAAATAAACACAGATAAAAAACACAAATTCTCACACATCCAGGTCACCCAGGAGAAGACCCAGAGACCAGGGTTACCAAGGTCGCTCCAGCACTCCCCCGGCCCCTGCCCACCCGGAGAGGTTCCAATCTCGGCAGGCAGACATGCAGCGGAGTCAAAGCCACAAGCCCTCCCACCACACTTCCAGGCACACCCTTCATATTAATCGTCTCCCCGGGCCAGGCGCCTGATGGACTATTATCTAGTCCAACTTGCGCCCGACCCCTTACTCCAAATGACCACGTGTTCACTCAACTATTCACAAGCATTCTCCATTCACTCCTGTCCACCACCACTTCCCCTGCCTGATCTATAGTCATTCCTCTATCATCCAAAGCCTTTCTTACACAGTCTCTCCATCTCAATGGGGGTCTTCCTGCCCTTCTATCTCCCCTTGTACCTGACTCACATATTCTCTTTGTAAGCCTTTCATCTCCCATTCGTTCAACATGACCATACCAGCTCAGCACCCTTCTATCCACTCTGGCTGACAAATGTTCTTGCTGCCCCACTCTCCTACGTATCTCTTCATTCCTCAATCTGTCTCTACGAGTAACTCCACACATACTCCTCAAGCAGCTCATCTCCATCACATCCAGCCCTCTTTTCTCCTTTTTCTTCAGAGCCCATGTCTCAGCCCCATACATCACTGTTGGCACAACAATTCCTTGATACAGTGCATTTTTACTTTCACTCCGAGATTTCTCGTCTTCCACATACTTCCCATTGCTCCGAAAACCTTCCTTCCTTCACACACTCTCTGTTTTACCTCCACTTCCATACCTCCACTCCTGCTTATCGTTCCTCCTAGATATTTAAAACACTCTACTTGTTCCAATATTTCCCCATCCAGCCTCACATCTAGATTCACCCTATGCTCTCCCCATTACACACCATTACTTTACTTTTATTGACGTTCACCTTCAGTTTCCTCCTTCCACAAACCACACCAAACTCTTTGACTACCCGCTGCAGTTTCTCATCAGAATCCTCCACCAATGCTGTGTCATCAGCGAACAGCAACTGATTCAACTCCCAATCTCTACCATTCTTTCCTACTAAACCCAATCCTCTTCCCATAGTTCTCCTTTTCACCTCCCTCACCACACCATCCATAAACATATTAAACAGCCATGGTGACATTACACAACCCTGTCGCAAACCTACCTTTACCTCAAACCATTCACTCAACTCACCATTTCCTACTCTCACACATGCTCTGCTCCCTTCATAAAAACTCTTAACTGCTTCTAACAAATTTCCTCCTATTTCATAAATCCTTAACACCTTCCACATTGCTTCACGGTCCACACGATCATACGCTTTTTCCAAGTCCATAAAAGCCCAAAATATCTCCTTATGCTTCTCTAAATACTTCTCGCATAACTGTCTTACTGCAAACATCTGATCCACGCACCCTATTCCCCTCCTAAAACCGCACTGTTCTTCTCCTATTGCAACTTCCGTACACTTTATTATCCTCTCTATCAACACCCTGCGATACAGCTTTCCAACCACTGACAATAAACTAATACCTCTATAACTTGAACACTCCTGCCGATCTCCCTTCCCCTTGTACAACGGCACAATACATGCACTCTTCCAGTCTATTGGTACCATTGACACAGCAAAGCACACATTGAGAAGTCTCACCAACCAATCTATTATCACATCTCCACCCTTCTTTATACACTCCACAGCAATACCATCCAAACCTTCTGCTTTTCCCGCTCTCATTTGTTTCACTGCTTCTTTCACCTCATTTTCCTCAATCCTTTCATTCATTCCCTGCCACCTGGGTGGCCTGGGTAACCTATCTCCATCCACCTCTGCTTCAATCACTGCTTCTCTTCCATCTCTTGTATTTAACAAAGATTCAAAATACTCGGCATATCTTTTCCTCACTTCAACTGGTTCCACTAGTAATTCTCCATTTTCATCTTTCACTGACTCTTCCCTTTTTTGTCCTCCTTTCCTTACTTTATTTACCTCCTTCCAGAACATCTTCTTTCGTTCTTCAAAATTCTCACTCAGCCTTTGGCCCCACCTTTCGTTTGCATCTTTTTTCGCTTCTCTAATTTTCCGTTTTGCCTCTCTCCTTTTCTCCTTGTACCTCTCCCATACCTCAACACTACCATCCTGTAAAACCCTCTCAAAACACTGTCTCTTCTCCTCAACTGCCATTCTCACCGTATCATTCCACCACTCGCTTCCCTTCCTGATACCTCTGCCTCCTACTTTCCTTTTGCCGCATACTACCTCTGCACTTGCTTTCACTCCTTCCTTAAACTGTTGTCATTCAACCTCTACTTCTCTCTCTTCCATCTCTCTCACTTCCATCCACTTTTCATTTAGTCTTTCCTTGTACTCCCTCTCTTTTTCACTCTTCTCTAACTCACTAACTTTTATTACCTCTCTTACTTCACGCTTGTCTCTTATTCTCCTGTAACTCTTAACTCTTAGCTTTCCCTCCACCAGGTAATGATCTGACATACCCTCCGCCTCACCTCTCATCACATTCACATCCAGCAGTCTACACAATCTTTCCCTTGTCACCAGCACATAATCCATCAATGCCCTCTCTACAATCTCTCCCCTCACAAGTCTATGCCAGGTGTACTTGTGTATACGCCTTTTTTTGAAGAACGTATTACCTACACTCAATCTACACTCTTCACATACATTTTTCAGTCTTTCTCCACTCTCGTTTACACCATCCACACCAAAACTACCGATGACTCCCTCAACAGGCTCATTTCCTACCCTAGCATTTAGGACCCCTAAAACTATAACATTTTCATTTTCATCAAAACCCTTGTTGACAATCTCTCAAATCCTCCCAGAAACCCTCTACCTCGTCTAACTCTCTTTCACTTCCTGGTCCATACGCACTTACAAAAACCCACCTTTCACCCTTAAACCGCATTCTCACCCACATTAGCCTTGATGACACCTCTTTCCACTCTTTTATAAACTCTCTCAACTCCTCCTTCACAATAATAGCCACTCCTTCTTTCCCCCTGACTCCCTCGTCTACTCCAGACTTTCTACCTATCACGTTTCCAAAATCCACTTCTCCCTCTCCTTTCATCTTTGTTTCATTCAGTGCTAGGACATCATACATCCTTCTTTCAAATAACCTTCCAATATCCTCTCGCTTCTCATTCGTACTACATCCACGCACATTCAAAGCTCCTATTCTTAGGGTCCGGGACCACAAACGCGTTCCCTCGCCCCTATCTCTGTCTTGTTTTTTTGGTAGATTTATTTAAGGGGAGAAGGATACCAGGCCCCCCGCCCCCGATCCCCTTTAGCCGACTTCTACGTCTCACCGGAGAAAAGCGGTGGTGGAAATTTCTCACCCTCCCACCACAGAGGAGGCTACCTGCACCAGAAAGTGGCGGGCGTTGGGGTCGCCGCATCCCTACGCCATTTGAAAAAATTAGAGATGCAGAAGGAGAAAAAGATAGAAGGGGCTATGGGAAGTAGAGGACACCAACCCTCACTCTGACAAAGGGTCAGCCCACCACTGTGACAACATGAACTCTATAAAATAAAGAACATCATTCTACGATTATTGTAGCCCATTTCACTGCCCTGGCGAGCGCTAGCGAGTTACGAGCGCATTCTGGCAAGCTGGCCAGCGTAACAGTGTGCGCGTGTGCGTGCGCAAGTGTATGTTTATATGTGTGCATATAGGGAGAAATCCTATGACATAGCCACTGTATGTGTGAGTACAGTCGCGTTAATAAGTGATGTCTCGGCACCAAGTAAGTTTTGATCAATAATTGGTGTCAGTATTATTTAAGCTTCATTTCTTCATATTGAGTGAAATATACACTTATCTACACTTACCCACCCCATTCAACATCTGACAGACATAAATACAGCACAGAGCAAGCCAAACGTAATGACAGCTGGAACATGACTTATTAGCGCAACCGTACGTGAGTGTATGAGTATGTTTTCATCTCCGTGAATTAACATGAGTGTGAGTACTATACAGTAGATGTACAGTCAGAAACCGCAGTTTCTGAGACACCTGGATAGGGCCCGGGCATTGGGAGCGTATTGTTTCTGGACGACAACCCACTTTAACTATCCCAAGGTCGCACACGTACGAACACACGTTTCGAACCAACAGATGCTTCACTCAGTCTGCATTGTAAAATTATTGTGGTTATGCTAAGATACGATTCATACTACAGCATCTGATATATAAATTACAAAAATACCATTGTTTGTTATTCCCTCCAGTATCTACATAAAACACGGATAGCTATTAAAGAATTAAGACTGTAAAGAAACACTAACGAACCGCAGTGAATGGACAGGCTTTCGTTGTGTGTGTGTGTGTGTAATTCATCAGACGTCATCCATAGTAGTTACTATTAAACACATACCAGTACTCACATATAATTGATCCATTTTTTAGCATGCTATTGACCTTGTTGCACTGTGTAAACATTGCAATATATCAGATACTATAATACTAACATCGAAAAGGTATCTATAGCCATTGCTAAACATAATATCACGATGCGATGCTTATATAGCCTTTACCCTTTAGAGTGGAATATAAACATTTGACTAAATTAATATCGAATATATAAACCTATCAGCGTCCGAAACTTAACTTAGTGTGGTAATACATATAATATAATACATATACCGGTATACATAATATATACCCCCATATATCACTACCCCTTTGCCCCTCAACTTTCTCTTCATAATTGCTGAGGGGCCCAGGGCCCTGGGTGGGCTTTGGTTTCCCGGGTGTTTCCGCTCCCTCCTCAGCTCCCCGCCATGGAGTGGCTTCGGTCACCCTGGCTTTATTGTGGTCGGCAGGTAGGGTTCTGTGGGGGGCGCTCTGTTATGGCCTTGGCCTTGCTCGGGGCCTTGGGGCTGTTCTGCCAGGCAGCTTGGGGAAAAACAACAACAACAACAACTCATTGCCGTGTCACACCTGAATTTCATAACCAGATAATAACATGTAATATTACATTGCATACATAGTTCGTTGTGACGTATGTCATGAAGCAGACACATCTGTTTTCAGTGTTTGTCACCTACTGTAGAGCATTATGTCTACTACAACACACATCGGCTCACTTACACACACACTCGACTAATCGTAACTAGCAATTCACGTCATAATTGCCATCGTTACTTTACACAACAACTATTTATTACACACCAATGGCAGGTAAACATTTACACTATAATACTGAACATCCTCCTCTTCAAAATTAATACACGTAGCCTATGCATAACGTGGTCACTGGGAACATGGAAATGAAGACAGCTCTCTGGGGGGTGGGAGCGAGAGAGTGAATCTAAACTACCAAATTTCGTAACAGCCAATGAAACGTTTAAGGTTGGAATCCCCACCGGGTCTTGGGCATGGTATCTAATTTCTCAGTGTGCAAAGAAAATAGCGCACGCACACACACCTAAATCCTGTTCATTCACTGTTCAATTTGGAAGTATTTATTTTCATATTTGTATTTTTTAAAACCTATGGTAATATTCGTGCCCGTATTTACTGTAGATACGTAACGGAATGTAATAAAGGTATTTTTGACATTTGTGTATCCATAAATATATGAATGCGGATCATAGCATAGCAGCAGCATTATAACTTTACATGGCAGACTGAGTGAAGCATCTATTGGTTCGAAACGTGTGGCCATAGGTATGCGGCCTTGTGATAGGTAAAGTGGGCTGTCGTCCAGAAACGATGCGCTCCATATGTCCGGGCCCTATCAAAGTGTCTCAGAAATTGCGGTTTCTGACTGTACTTGTGAAAATGCATTCGTGTGTGCTTGCATGAGTGTCCGTATACAGTGTGTATGTAATAATAATTGTCGGTTTATTGTTCACTTGCAGCCGTGAGGCTAAACATCTACAGAGTTTGTTTTTGTGTTTACCTAGGTACAGTAAAATGCTTATTCTACCATAATTTAACTACGAGGTCACATGCGACCTTTGGCGACTGTGAGGTGCCGAGTTCCCACCATACTATATACGCAGATGCACTCATGCGAAGTATGTGTAGGCTGACACAGACTGATAGTTGAGCAGCTTGGGTATGAAGAGATCACGATGCAATCCTCTTTATCGGGAACAAATCTTTAGGATTCTGGGGGAATCGAACCCTCGACCTCATGGTCAATACACAGTACCATAGACCACTCGTTATGTGTGTGTGTGTGTGTATGTGTGTTTCCTACCTCTGTGAGGCATGTGCTAGTATAATTATAAGATCCAGTAATGTTTAGCTTGTCTGTGACTCCCAGAGCTTCGTGTTCTATATTTTCCATTTCTGTGATAAGTCATTACCAGTGAGTGAGTGTGTGTGTGTGCATTCATAATTGTATTCATAATTGTTAAAGAAGTAAATAAAGAGGAGGAGATGGAAGAATAACAAGTGAAGGTAGGAGAGAGAGAGAGGACGAAGGCGATGAAGAGGAGTAAGAGGTGCATGGAGATGGGATGTATAGTCTATTCAGTAAAATTAGGCCAACAATCCTGACTACTAACCTGTATGACTAAAATAAGGGACTCTATTTACCGAGCTATTATTTATACCATTTGGGGAGAGTCAACCAGGGAATAGGGGTGGAAAATTACAGCCCATTTGCTTCAACCCTTGTTTTAGTTACAGTGGTTCGGGGCTACGATTCTTGGCCTACTTATAATGAACGGACTATAGTATGGATGAGGAGGAGGAGAGATGAATTATTGTTTTTTCCACCAACCAACTTCACCTCTAAACTCAATTCATGAAATCAACAAATACATGTGGCACTCCAAGGACTCGAACCTAGGATACTCGCATCGAAATTCCGCACACTTATGCATTACGCTATCAAGACAGTTAATGGAATAGGTGAAAGAGGTGGTGTCAAGCTAAGGGGAAATATGGAGAAGAGAAAAAAGGAAAACAGAAAATGATTAGTTGATATTTAGTTCAGTCTCTCTTTATTTTTCTAATGGAATGAGTTGCAGTTGTCACCAAAAGTGTTCTTAAGGGATATAACCGGTTTTTTGTTATCTTTCTCTTCTTCCCTGGCTTGTATACATTCGGCCCCATTCAGCCAACTGTTTTAAGACGTTTATCCCCATCCAGGTGTCGATTTCTTCCTGGCGAGTGATAGCGAGCCAGCATTGTATGGAGAAATCCGGCTTCGCCTGGGACAATTTTTTTTATCGAAAAATGTACAAATTTAGCTTGCTGTCAAAATCAAAAATATATAAATGCTGGCTCGCTACCGCTGGCCAGGAAAATATTGACATCTGGATGGGGGTAAACGTCTTAAACAGTAGGCTGAATGGGGCGGAATGGATACAAGCCAAAGAGAGAGAGAGAGAGAGAGAGAGAGAGAGAGAGAGAGAGAGAGAGAGAAAAAAAAAGAGAAAAAGCGAAGTGGGATCCCTAAATATATAATGGCGTCTGCTTATGTGAGTTTTCTTTTCTCTATTCGTAAAACATAATAAATTATACTAATATTTGTAAAACTTAGTATAATTTATACACCCATATTAGTTATGACGAACACAAATTATATATTATATTATATATACTCAGGCCCAATCCCCACTTTTCCAATTTGTTTCTTTTGTTTTTCACAAATAATATAAATAATGTACGTGCCACTCTTATACTTTCACAACTAATATAAATAATGTATAAATAATAACTCGTATACTTTCAACACAAAAGGTATGTATAGTTATGTTTACATTTAGCACGAGAAAAAAACACTACGTTCAGCGCATGTCCTTCAACTGTCATTATCATAAATAACACTAATTATACTGACATGTTCGACATGAATTTTATTAGTGCAATTATAAATGCATATAATTTTGCCCGCACTGCGTAAACAATGCTATCAGAATAAAAATTTGTTAGGACACAATTTATGCTGACATTGACTAAAGGGAGGTGACCTGCTTCTTTTTCTCCTTTTCTCTGGTTTGTATCCATTCGGACCCATTCAGCCTACTGTTTTAAGATGTTTATTCCCATCTAGGTGTCGATTTCTTCCTGGCGAGCGATAGCGAGCCAGCATTGTATGGAGAAATCCGGCTTCGCCGAAGACAATTTTCTATCGAAAAATTTACAAATTTAGCCTGCTGTCAAAAAACATTTATTTATATATATATATATATATATATATATATATATATATATATATATATATATATATATTTGCTGGCTTGCTACCGCTCGCCAGGAAAATATCCATACCTGGATGGGGATAAACGTCTTAAAAGACGTAGACTGAATGGGGCCGAGTGGATACAACCCAAAGCAAGATAGAAAAGAAGAGAAACAAAAGCAGGTCACCCCCCTTAAACCAATTGAAGATTGTGACGCATTATCACAGTTTGTTCTGGCTATCATTAGATTTTATTCAGTAAAGGAAGGATCTCTGGGAATCATAAGGGTAAAGACTATCTTTATAACATTCTGACTTCCATGTATGCCTTTCCTAATCTGAATAATATCGTCTAATAGCAGCCAGAAAACATATGACATTCGTATTATAATCTTGAAAGGGTTAAATCAATGTGTTTGTACTGTTATTACGAAGTATAAAACCAAATAACACATATCAATATAATTTCCATTACAATAATTAGTAAATTTGCATAATAGTCATCTTCATATTTTTCCTATGTAATTCATAATTTTTCACCAACCACCTTTACTTCTAAACTCAATTAATGAAATCAACACACACACACACATATTTATCCATCCTGTCACCACATTAGGGTCCCAGGTTCCCAATAACCGATGTTCACAAGGTTGTTGCCATTTCGGTCGTGAGTCTGGGTGAGGACAGGTAGTGGCGAGTGGCGAGGGCGGGAGGGGAGTCTGAATGAAGACGGGGAGGTAGGAAAGGTTAGCGGGCAGTGGCGAGGGCGGGAGGGTAGTCTGAATGAGGACGGAGAGGTAGGAAAGGTTAGCGGGAAGTGGCGAGGGCAGGAGGGGAGTCTGAATGAGGACGGGGAGGTAGGAAAGGTTAGCGGGCAGTGGCGAGGGCTATGGCAGTATATTGGGGTCACCCGCTCCACGGAGCCTACCTGCTTCCGCGGAGGGTCCGAGGTCCACGTAATTTTAGAGATTGAGTATGAAATTTGAATATTTAAGTTAATTACTCGGTTTTAATACATAAACAAGTGTATAAAATTACATACTATTTTATCTTCATGCATAAAAACACAAAACTCTTGGCTTTATTGATTTATTTTTATTTGTTTGCATTAACCTAACCAAAAAACCTAACCTAACCTAACCTAAATGTATTTGGGGGCTATTAGGTTAGGTTAGGTTAGGCTTTTTGGTTAGGTTACGTTAGGTTTTTTGGTTAGGTTAATGCAAAAAAAAAAAAAAAAAAAAAAAATCTGGTGGATAAAAATTATATAGCAATGAAGCATAAAATGTTAGGAACCCAAAACTACCATTATAAATGAGATCCCACCTGTGGTGCGGCTCGTAAATATTGACCAAAGTTCCTTTGCACTAATATGGGAGGAGTATGTGTTTTAGATCATAATAAAGTCAATAAGTCCTTGACCAAATCTTTTGTTTACATGGCGGAGACTCGGCAGACGACGTACGCTAAACGCTATTTTCACCATTATATATATTATTTATTAGTAATCTTTTCTACTTTAATGCATGAAAATAAAATAATTTGTAATTTTATACACTTGTTTATGTATTAAAACCGAGTAATTAACTTAAATATTCAAATTTCATACTCCATCTCTAAAATTACGTGGACCTCGGACCCTCCGCGGAGGTAGCTAGGCTCCGTGGAGCAGGTGACCCCAATATACTGCCATAGAGGGCGGGAGGGGAGTCTGAATGAGGACGGGGAGGTAGGAAAGGTTAGCGGGCGGTGGCGAGGGCAGGAGGGGAGTCTGAATGAGGACGGGGAGGTAGGGAAGGTGTTATCACACAGGGTGATGTGATGCGACTAGTGCAGTAGCATGTTGGTGTAGTGCTGCTTGCTTGCATGCAATTCTCGCTTTCAGCTGCTGCCGCTGGCTAACCCATGTGGTGAAAAGGGGAGCCGAGTGCGTAAGTCTCCCTCTGCCAGTACATAGCCTCTCCATCACCAAGACTCCTATTGTGCCTCCCTGGGGCCACACCCGGTAACTGGGTGTCTTGTGACCCCAGGCTAAATCAATAGGGGATCTCGGGGCATGCAGTGGCCCCCAAAGGTATGATGGGCATCCTTGTCATCTAACAACAACCGCACACACCCACTGCCTTGTTGTTTAGTCTAGTAAGACAAAGGCTAGGGGAGCACACCCTGAGAGAAAAGCAAACGTTGGGGTCACGTCCTGGCGGTTTCCGACAAACTGGAATCCCGGCAGTCCCCTGCAGAATTGAGCAGGAGCTGGTCGTCTGGGGTCACCCACTTGCCATCAGCAACCCCTGTTCAGTACCAAGATAGTGAAGTTGGAACTGCGCACCTCCCTCGGCACTCTAAACTCTTCTATGCGCAGGTTTTCTCTTCCTGCTTTGCAGGAAGCGAACGTCATCATCAACTACGATGGACTACCATGAGCAAGTGTGTGTGTGTGTGTGTGAGAGAGAGAGAGAGAGTACAAATGAGTACAAAGGAAGTCAAGCAACAACAGATCTATCGACCCCACGAGGTTGCTTGCCCTCTAAATCACTGCTGTTCAAAGTGTCCAACAGTGGTTCGGAGGGGGTAAGGGACAATTGGAAAGAGAAGCACTTCCTTAAGACCAATGCCCCTGGCAGTGTTAGGAGATCTTAGTAGGGAGCAATTAGGGTTAATAACAACATGATTTATATGAGAAAATGGTAAATAATTTACAAATGCAATCAGTCGCAGGTTTAAGGCGAGGTGCTTGTCTAGGCGATGTTTAAAATAATCAACGGTGCTGCAGTCTATAACATCTCGAGGAAGCCCATTCCAAAATTTCACAACTCGATTAAAGAAGACATTCTTAGACTCGTGCGAGTTAAAAGATTTACCAATAATTTTGCAACCATTTCCTCATGAACAGTTTGATTGATCGATTGTATAGTACTTATTACAGTTCATATTGTCCATGCTTTTGATGATTTTGAAGACTTGAATTAGGTCACCTCTTAATATGAGCTGGGTTAAAGGAAATAAGAGAGAGAGATAAATATTTTTAATATAGTTAGGGTGAGGGCTGGCCCTATCCAGAGTGAGTTTTTGGCGTTCTCTACCCAACCTTAGCCGTTTCTGTCTATCTCTTTTACCGTCCCACATTTTCCTCCTGGTGGCAGGGGGATAGAAATCCTCTTTCCCTTGTAAAATTCACCTACTAGACGAGACAGAGTAAGGGCGAGGGAATGCGAAAGTGTTCCCGGCCTTAAGAACTGGAACTTTAAATGTCGTTTCTGTTTGGGCTCTGTCTCGAGTCGGCCACCCCCAGCTATGGGATATGTGCCGGAGTATATACCTACATATTCATATATATAGTATAGTGGAATTTAGAGTGTAGTATCATAATAAACAGTTGCATAATAAGATAAATATAATACTGCATAACAATGAACTCTCCTAATTCAATAATTCTCTTCTGACTTTCATGAATAACATTTCAGAGAGAAACGGAACTTGTACAGGGAACTGTACTTTATTTTCTCTAGTTTACCTCTCTCTCTCTCTCTCTCTCTCTCTCTCTCTCTCTCATTAATGTTGGTCCCTTGACTCTCCTTAACTCTCCCCGCTCGCTCTTTCGCTACTCTTAATATTCTAAATCTACAAACACGGGTTACACATTATTGTTACGATCAGGTAAATTGTCTGCCTCTCTGTATGCCGATGGTATTCCTTAGCTACTACCTCTCACTTTGTCTTATAGATAGATAGATAGATAGATAGAAAGATAGATAGACATAGATAAATAAATAGATAGCTAAATATTTATCCCCATCCAGGTGTCGATTTCATTGCATGGAGAAATCCGGCCTCGCCGGAGACATTCTTCTATCGAAAAATGTACAAATTTAGCCTGCTGTCAAAAACAATATACAAAATATGCTGCCTCGCTACCGATCGCCAGGAAAAACATCGAAACCTTGATGGGGATAAACTTTAAAAACATAAGGCTGAATGGGGCCAAATGTATATAACCCAGAGAGAGAGGAAGAGAGAGTAAAAAAAGCGAGGTGGGGTCCCTTAACCCCTGTCAAACGAGGATGTTTGTAACTTCTACTACCTGGCAGGCGGGCATATTTACCCTAAACGAGCTTCATTCCATGCTCTTTTTCATGCATAAACAAGAGCCAGAGCGTAATACAATTATGTATCCGTGAAAGGTCGATAATAGAGCTTTCCAATGACACCTGAATCATCCTTGTACGACCACGGATTCTCTTGCAACAATCGCGCAACACGAGGGCAAAAACCCTAAAATACGGTAAATTCCCGAGTGTTTTCTTGGTCTCGCGAGGCCGGGGGTGTGGAATGGTGCAGAGGTTACGTCAGTCGCGGCACTCGGTCCATGCCGAGCGGTCAGAACCCGCCTATTGTCTTCCCAACGCGTGGACTCTCTCTCAGAGCCGATAATGTGCTCAACATCCCTTCCGACATAAGTCGGGCCCCGCAGGGGGGGCCATGGTTCTCTCGCCCGACATATGACGGGCCCCGCCGCCTGAGTGTTAAAGGTAGCTATAATAAAATTAATACAAATGCGTCCTAATAGTGAAAGGAATAAGCTGATGACAAATAGCCCTGTCTCCTATGTGCATATTCAGCTATTACCAAGATCTTGCAGCAAAATACTTAAAAGAGCTGACGATCTCCATAGCCTGACCGTTCAACTTCACCTCACACTCTGTGATACAGAGACATATTTGTCTATGGATTCAATATTCTACCAAGTGCACAGAGAGACAAGAAATGTTGATTTTAACCCCTTCAGCACGATGACGTCATTTTACCTTTAATTCTGGCTAAAGTATTATGCAGTTTATGAACCACCTATATAAATAAGAGGGTTTATTGACATCGAAATTACCTCTTTGAGACCAAGAAGTAGATTATGAGCTGATGGAAATCAACTAATGCTTCATCCCTAAATGCTTCCGATTCCCCCCACCTCTCTCTCTCTCTCTTCATGCATATATATATATAATATATATATATATGTATATCACTGTTCCTTCTGGCGAGACACCCACCACGAACTCAACCGCCTTACACATGTCCTCATAAACAACGGCTACTCCAACTCCGACATTGACAAGACCATCAAGAAACACATAGAAAAATGGTATAATAATGAAGCACCCAACACCACCAGCCCCGAGGACATCAACATTTTCTATAGAAACTACATGTCTTCTGACCATAAAACAGACGAAGCTGTCATAAGAGACATCATCCTGAAGAACGTCCAGCCCACCAACACTGACAGCAAAATCAAACTAATCATATATTATAAATCCCCCAAAACCTCTCAACTTTTACTACGCAATCGCCCCGCCAACGACAAAATACAACTGAGTCTGGATCATGTGGTATACCAACACTCTTGTACACACAGGGACTGTGGACCCTGTAAAACGTATATCGGCATGACGCAGACTCGCTTGAGCCGTCGTCTTACCCTCCATCTACAATCTGGCTCTATTAAAAATCATTACAACAGCCCAGGCCACCCCAAGCTAACTCATAAAGACCTAGAAACCAACACCTCCATATTAGATAATGAACTTGACCCCAGATGCCTCCCCATCCTTGAAGCCATCTACATACAAGGAGGCAACCCTAAACTTAACAACCAGACCTTGGACCTTCAAATTCTCCCTACATCGAGGAGATCCTACCCCCACAGACACCAAGAAGAAAATGACCCCACAACAACACCTAGCCAACGCCAACCTGACGATGCCCCCGCGCCCAACCAGCCCATCAACAGACGCATCGCGCGGCTAGCAGCAGCCAACCAACCACGAACGCAGGTCGCTGACTAGCCCCGCCCACCTTTGCAGAATAAGCGACGCATGATCCTAGGACCCACAATATATACCGCTTCTATTTCTATTATTATCATAGCCACTTGTGTGAACATGGCTAATGTTATAGCTGAAACGTTACAACCTCCAACAACCCAACAACCCTCTGATAACTTCGGTTCTCTCCTATATCAACTAAATGACCAACAACGCAAAATTGCAAGAGAAATTGAATCTCTAAATAATAATTATATAAATGCTAATTATGCTGTATTATTTAATCTCACATGCCTTCAAGAAAATAATATATATTTATATATACACAGTATATACTGTATACTGTATATATATATATATATATATATATATATATATATATATATATATATATATATATATATATATATACTGTATATATATACCGGGTATATATTTTTTTTTCTTGAAGGCATGTGAGATTAAAAAATACAGCATATTTTGCATTTATATATTTTGTATTCAGGGATTCAATATCTCTCGCAATCTTACGTTGTTGATCATTAAGTATATGTAGGAGAATACCATAGTTATTGGAGGGTTCTTGGGTTGTTGGTGGTTGTAACATTTCAACTCTAATATTAGCCATGATCATACAGTTGATTATGGTTTGCGTAAGTGAAGAGGGGGCTTATATAGGGGGTTTCCTGGGTCTTGCGTCGCTTGTTTTGCACAGCTGGGCAGGGCTAGTCAGTGATCTGTGTTCGTGGTTGGCTGGCTGCTGCTAGCCGCGCACTACATCTGTTGATTGGCTGGCTGGACACTCGGGCACTTGGTGGGCTGGACCTTTTTCAGGATGATGTCTCTTATGACAGCTTCGTCTGTTTTATGGTCAGAGGACATGTAGTTTTTATAGTAAATTTTGATGTCCTCCGGGCTGGTGGTGTTGGGGGACTTCATTATTATACCATTTTTCTAAGTGCTTTTTGATGGTTTTATCAACGTCCGAGTTGAAGTAGCCGTTGTTGATGAGTACTTGTGTAAGGCGGTTTAGTTCATGGTGGGTGTCTCGCCATATATATAGATATATAATCTCTCACTCTCACTCCCTCTCTCAAAACAGATTTTCGACTTCTTCTCCCTAACACTGGGTGTTATTAAACGAGATGGTAATACATGTAAAGCGAAGCAGCGTTTAAAACACGGCACTAGGGAGAGGGAGGAGGGGGAGAGAGGGGGAGGGGGAGGAAGGGAAGATGGGGAGGAGGAGGAGGAGACAAGACGAGGAAGGAATGGAGAGAAGGGGAAGTAGACATGGCGGAAGAGAGGAAGGGATAGGGCAGAGGGAGGGGAACAGAGGGGGAAAGGGGGTAGGAGAGGGGAGAGAGGAAAGGAGGGAAGAGAGAGGAGTTGTGAAAAGGTCGGGGAAGGAGAGAAGGAGGGAAGCAAAATAGGGGGAAATGAACGGGGGAGGGAAGAAAGAGGATACAACGGGCTAGAAGTAGACTGAGTGGGGAGGAGGGAAAGAAAGGAGGGAGGCTGAAGGGAGAAGAAGGAAGGGAGGGGTGACGAGGGGAAGGAAAGGAATGGTATGAATGGAGAAAGAAGAATATAGGACAAGCAGAAGACTTATGGGGAGAGGAGGGGAAGGAGAGCGAAAGAAAGGGAGAAGAGGAAATAAGGGAACATGCTAGGAGGAAAATGGGGAGATGGAGGGATATGGGACAGGGTATGGGAGGACAGGGAGGTGAGTAAAAGGAAGGTAAGGAAAGAGAGGACAAGAACGAAAGGTAGGGAGGAAAAGGTGAAATGAAATACATGGAGAGAGATAAGGAAAGTGAGAAGGGAGAGGAGGAGAGGAATGAGAGGGAGAAGAGAGGAGAGGGGATAGCAAGGGAGAGAAAGGAAGAGAGGAAGGAAAGGAGAGGAGAGGAGGAGAGAAGGGAGTGAGGAGAAGGGAAGGAGAAGAGAGAAGTGGAAGATAAGGAAGGAGAAGAGAATAGGGAAGGAGAGAAGAGGATAAGAAGGGAGAGAAGGGGGGAAGGGAGGGAGAAGAGAGGAAAGGAGGATAAGGAGGGAGAGAAGGGGGGAAGGGAGGGAGGAGAGAGGAGGATAATGAGGGAGAGGAAGGAAGGGAAGAGAGAAGAGGGAGAGGGGAGAAGGGGGGGAGGGAGAGAGTCAGGCTGCTATGTCAGGCCAGCGAAGGGTAAATATTGATAGATCAGGGTGAGAGAGAGAGAGAATACTACTACAACAACTATTACTACTACTATTGTTACTAATACTAATACTACAACTACTAATGCTACTACTACTGCTACAGCTACAATAACTAGGCCTACTACAAGTACTACTACTACTACTAATAATAATAATAATAATAATAATAATTAAAGTTGCAAGCAACGTTGTGCGGGGTTCGAGCGGGGTTGCACGCAGGGTATTGTGTTGGATACAAGGGCTGTGCCACATAATTATATCAAAATATCATGTATCTTACCGGGCATGGAGTAAGTACAGAAGGAATATAGTGTAGCCATTTTGGCTATGGGCACTTAGACCATTAAGGAGTGTGACCATATTGGTTAAAGCTATTAATCCTGTACGAGTTGTTGTTGTTGGTGTTCCCTAAGCTGCCTGGCCGAACAGCCCCGAGTCCCTGAGGAAGGCCATGGCCACGATCGGGCTTTCCCACAGAGCTCTCATTGAGTGTAAATTGTGTTGTTGGCATAAGTGGTTGTGTGAAATGCAGTCTTCTATGATGTGTTTAATGGTATGGGGTGCTATGTTACATCCCGGGCAGGCGTCGACAATGGATCATCCAGTCTCTTCTGATAGCTCAGGAGAGCTGGATGGTGTCCTCATCTCAGCCTGGCCAGGTGGACTCTGTCCTCGCGAGGATGGGAGGATTCGGAAGGATGGATTTTGGGAGGTCGTGCTTGCAGCTGCGTGTTGTCTGTGAGTGAGTGGATGGATCGGCGAGAGATATGAGTATGGATGTGCTTCTGGAAGTTGGTTCGGGGTGGGCAGGGAGGGAGAGAGGACAGTAATTGTGTGTGATACCGTGTGCTGGGTGTTGTTTTGATATTTCTTGGTGTCTGTGGGTGTGTTGCAATGTAGTTTAGTGGGTGGTCTTGGTTCGTGGAGGCTGCTGCCAAGAATTGAGTGCCTCTCATGTCCAGATGGTCGTTGACTTTGAGGATTTTGGTTTCTTGATGTAGGTGATCTGTGGGTGCAGTAGCTGTGCAGCCTGTAATGATCTTCAGGGCTTTGTTTTGAATAGTCTGTAAAGTCTTATGATGTGTTTCAGCTAGGATAGAAGCCCAGGCTGGGCTTGCGTATTCCATCACTGATCTTATGTATTGTTTATATACTGTGGTGGTAGTTTCTTTGTTGTGTCCAAATTTTGTGTGAGCAAGTGACCTGAGGGCGTTAAGTCTGGGTGTCAGTTTCTTTTTAATGTTTGTGGTGTGCTGTTTGAATGTCATATGAGTATCATAATTATGTTACTCCTAGGATTTTGGGTGTGTGTGTATGTTACGCAGTTACTTGTTCGTCAAGGGGAATCCACGCAATGCGAGCTAAGCTCATTATTATCGCGCCTCCTTAACTGGGAATGTATTGCCTGAAATGCATGTTAAGTGTTTTATGTACTGTTGGAATGGCTGTGGATGTGTGTGTAGTCTGTATTTAGCCAATTGGCGACATCGGAAACGAAGGCATAGGGTGGATCTGTATGGTACCATTCTCACTATAGACGGTACCGTCTCGCCCGTAGGCTTAGGTAGCCATCAGCTTAGGTGAACCATATGATACCCATCTCGCCTTGTACCATTTTGGCCAACCCCAGATTGACGTCACAACGTCATCCACTTATTCCAGGTACCTATTTACAGCTAGGTGAACTGAGGCTAACACATGAAAGGAGACAAGCCCAATTTGTCTCCGCCCGGCCGGGGATTGAACCCCCGACCCCTCGTGTGTGAGACGAGAGCTCTACCTACTAGGCTACGGGCTGTGTTAGGGTGTGTTGTTTATGGTGAGTTGAGGGATGTATTCATGTTCTCCTGTCCAGCTTGTGAGCAGGGTTGCGGTGGATTTGGCTGGGGCTAGATTAAGTCTGTTTGTAGTGCACCAGCCATGTAGTGTGTTGAGATAGGGTTGAAGGAGATCTGTTGCTCTTTTTGGGTCATGGTGTGTGCATGTGAGTGTTATGTCATCTGCATAGGAGGCTAAGTTTATTTGGGGCGTATTGGGTGTAGTTATATCGTGCATGTACAGATTGAAGAGTGCGGGCGATAGGACGGATCCTTGTGGGACTCCGTTTGGAAAGTGTTTTATTTTAGATGACTGACCGGCAAAAGATACGTGTGCACATCTGCTTGCTAGGAAGTTGGCCAGCCACCTTTTTGTGTTGTTATGCATGTTTGTGTTGTAGATTTTGTTTGTTAGGTTGTGGCGGGGGATGGCATCGAAGGCTTTACTAATGTCGAGTGTGGCTAATAGTGATCTGTGTGGTGGTCTAGCTGAGTTGATGCCGTCAAAAGCTCTTTGTGTAAGGTCTGTGAGAAGAGTGTTTGTGGAGTGCAGTGACCTAAAGCCATGTTGTGTTGGAGTTAGGGGTAGGTCGGGTGTAATTAGTTGTAATACTAGGCGTTCCATGAGTTTGGAGGGGGAGCAATGGAGTGTGATGGGGCGGTGCGAGGAGGGTAGCGTGCGGTCTTTGTTGGGTTTGGGGAATGTGGTGATGAGACCATGCTTCCAAATGTCTGGTATTGTGTTGTGTGAATAACTGTAGTTTGATATGTTAGTGAGTGCTTGTATGCCTTGTGGTCCCAGGTGTCTGAGGTGTATGTTGCTTATGTTGTCTAGGCCACAAGCGGGTGAGTGCTTGAGATTGTTGATGATATGCTTTGTCTGGTGATTGGTGAAGGGTGTATAGTCAGGGTCTGTGGGGAATTGTCTCTTACGTCAGTCGTCTTTGTGAGGTTTTAGGTGGCTGACATGTGAGAAGTGATAGATGAGAGTGTTTGCTTGTTGTTTACATGAAGGAGTAGAGTCTGTTGTTGTGATTGCAGCATGTGATTGTGTTGTGTTGCTGTTGGACAGTGTGATGCTCTTTAGTGTTTTGTAGAGTTTTTTGGGGTTTGTTTTGTGATCAAGTGTTTGTAGGAAGTTATTCCAATTTAGTTTTTGTTGTTCTTGTATTTTGTTGTTAGTTTGGGTGTTGAGTGCTTGGATTTGTTGTGTGATGTCTTGTGTGTGGGGTGCTGGGGAGTGTTTCAGTATGTCGCATTGTCTGATGAGGTTTTGAATTTCTGGTGTGAAGTTGGGGTTGTGTCTTTTTCTGTTACCTCTTGGAATGTGTTTCTTGTCAGCGTTTTGAATAGTTTTATTGAGTATGTGTACAGCATTGTTGATGTTAGTGATAGGTGTACTGTTTAGAGTTGTGAAGTGTTGTTCTGTCTCATTTGTGAATGCTTCCCAGTTAGCTCTTTTATAATTGGTGTATGTGTGTTTGTGGCTAGCTGGGGTGAGTCTGGTTTTGGTGGTGATAATGATCGGGAGGTGGTCAGAGCCTAAGGTTCTGACCACCCTCCAGGATGTTGTGGGGGCGAGTTCTGGGGAGCAAAAGGTGATGTCTGGAGATGATGGGTTATAGAGGGCTTGGTGAGGAATATGGGTATGTTGATGGATGTCGTTAAGGATGATGAGGTTATCAGTTTGGTTTTGTAGTACCAGCCCTCTGTCTGTGTCGGGGTTGTCGACAAACCAGGCCGACGTCTTGGCGTTGAAGTCACCACCCAGGATGATGTGTGGGGTGTTTGTGATGTGTTGTAAGTGTGGTCTGTATTCATTTGGTACTGTAGGGGATGTATGTGTTTATGATGGTTATGTTGGAGTTGTTGCCAGTGCGTATTTTAATTGATTGTATTTCTGTTGTGTTATCATTTGGCGGGAGGAGGGATTTGGTTTGTACACTGGTAACTATGTATGATATTTCTTTGTGTACCAGGGTGATGAGTCCACTGCCTCCGCCGACAGCCCGGTCTTGTCTGATGGTGGTGAAATCGTGAAATGTGGGTGTTTTTTGTGTTGTGCGGAGTTTTGTTTCTTGTAAGATGGCAATGTGTATGTTGTGTTGTTTGATGAAGTGTGAGAGTTCGTGTTTCTTTGTGTTGATGCCGTCTATGTTCAATTGGAGAATGTTAATGTTATGTGCACGATGTATGTTGGGTGCTGCTGCACGAGGATGGGGTGGGGGTGGGGGTGAGGGAGGGGCTGGGGGTTGGGTTGGGTGAGGTGGGGATGTGGATTGGGGAGCAGGAGATGGGGGTTGGAATGGATTAGGATGGGCTGTGGTGTGTTGAGTTGAGGATGTGGATGGTATTGGAAGGTTAGGTGGGTTAGGGAGGAGAGGTGGACGGGTTTTAGGAGGGGGGAGTGGATGATATGAGAAGGTTAGGAGGGTTGGGGAGGAGAGGTGGACGGGTTTTAGGCGAGGGATTTGACTGGGAGAGGGAGGGGCATGAGGAACAGGTCCAGGTGTTCGTGTAGTGTTTCTTGGAGGCAAGTGTTGTGCAGGTGAAGTGGGTCCAGTTCCTGCATGAATTGCAGAGAACTGAACCCTTAGTGTGGCAACTCGAAGTGATGGGGTTTGAGCAAGTTGGACATATGTATGTGTAGGTGGGTCCTGGGTTGCTCTCAATGTCTCCAGCTAGAAGAAGTCTTCGAGAAATGACAGCCGGTGAGTCATTTCTCAGTGTAGGAAAAACTGTGTGATGTGTGTGTGTGGTGTGAGAGGTGTGGAAATTCCCGGCGCGACCGAAGCCGCTCCAAGGACTCATGTATGAGTAGGCATAATTGCCCGAAATTGCCTTCATTTCCTGCTCATTTTAATGCATAAGCAAAAGCCAGAGCGTAATACAATTACGTATTCGTGAAAGTACGGTAATAGCTTTCAAATTACTCCTGAATCATCCCTGTACGACGTCTGGTTTTCTTGTAAGGATCTTGCAAACGAAGGGCAAAATTGCTAAAAGTTACCAAATCCGATAGGCGAAATCGCTAAAAATTACCAATTATTTTCTGTTTTCGCTATGTGTAATGCTGCACATAAGTGAGCTCTCTCTCACACAAACCTCAGTGTCGTGGCGGGGCCTGTAGGCTCCGGCTGACGTCAATCCGTGCTGCTTGAAAAAGCTGGCCTGGCTCACAGGCTACAAAATAGCCGGAAAATCGTCTCCGTCATATGAGGGGCCCCGCGGGAATTGGGCTAAGAAGTGTGGTTGTTTTGATTATTTGATAGGGTCAGCATAAGGGTAATGGTGTGGCATTTTTTCTGTACAGAAGCTTGGCCTTTTTGGTTGGGGCTTCTTAGGAATGTGACCTTTTTCGTTAGCCATGGAGAAACTGCAGAGGTACAAATTATTATAAGCAACCTCATGTTAAAAATATCTTATATATTTTTGTTTAGCTTTACTTGGTATTCTTCTTCCTATATGTATCTAGCAATTTAACCCCCTCAAACTCCTTATGACGCGACGGTGTGGTAATTACCCCGGGCCAAAAAGATCTAAAAGATGATCGAGTGATAACTCAAGCGAGCTTGAAATACGCAGGCGTTTCGTTCATGGTCACCCCTTCGAGGATCAAGGTGTCCGGCAATATATACCGGTAGGCTATAGATAAATTCATTTTTGGGCTATTTCTTCCATTGTATTTATCCTGTTCAAGTGCTTGATTGATTTTTGTGCTAATGTAGTTATTATTTGGTGTAATTTTACATAGTTCAGCTAAATCTGAAGAGCACATGCAATTTATTTGTGCATGTTCAGTAAGTATTGCTGGGGAAAGGGTTAACGTATTCATCTTTTGGGGTATTTATTCTATGTTTTTATCCTGTTTCTGTGATTGATTGAGTTTTGTGCTAATGTAGTTGGTATTTGGTATAATTTTACATATTTTAGATAAATCAGAAGGGCACATGCAATATATTTGGGCATTTTCAGTCAGTATTGCTGGGGAAACGGTTAACATACAGTATTCATCATAGGAAGGGAAGAGGATGTGTAGCTCAGATCTTTGCCCTGAAATATGTTGTGGAGAAATATCTTGAGAAGGGACAAAAGTTGTATGCTGCCTTCATGGACTTGGAGAAGGCCTATGACAGAGTTCATAGAGAAGGTACTGGTATGTAGAAAGTACTTGGAATATACGGAGCAGATAGCAAGTTGCTGAAAGCAGTGAAAAGCATGTATGAGGGTGCAAAGGTGTCCGTATGTGTTGAGAATGAACAGAGCGAGTTGTTTGATCTGAATTTTGGGTTAAAGAAAGGGTGTGTGATGTGCCCGTGGTTGTTCAATATATACTGAACTGTATATGGATGGAGTCATAAAAGAAATGCAAGGATGAGCAGTGGATGTTGGCGTACCACTAATTAGGGAAGGCAACGAGTGGAATGACAGAGTTGATAGAGAAGGTATGTGGAAAGTACTGAGAATATATGGAGTAGATGGCAAGTTGCTGAAAGCAGTGAAGAGTATGTATGAGAGTGCAAAGGTATCAGTAGGTGTGAAGAATGAACAGAGGGAGTTCTTTGATCTGAATGTTTGGTAAAGCAAGGGTGTGTGATGTCCCGATGGTTGTTCTATATATACAGTATATGGATGGAGTCATAAAAGAAATACAAGGAAGAGCAGTGGATGTTTGTGTACTGCTGTTTGCTGACGATATGAATGGGAGTTGCAGGGTCTGGTAAATATGTTTGGAACAGTGTGCGAAAAATGGAATCTGAAGGTAAATGCAGGGAAGAGCAAGGTTATGGTCTTCGAAATGGGTGAAGCCACAGAGTGTGAGGTGAAGTTGAACGGTCAGGCTATGGAGATTGTCAGCTCATTTAACCCGTACAGCCCCAGCGACGCGTCTGACGCGTCGGCGATGTATGTAACGCACAGCCCCAGAGACGCGCCTGACGCGTCACCCTAATTGCGCCGACCGTAACCTCAGGTGTAGCCACTCAAGAGCGCTCAGATTTGTATGGGAACTGTGTACGTATCCCACGCAACCGTGCCGATGGTTGAAAACTCTCAAAGTCCACGTGCGTGCGCGTGAGCGCGCAATAACGTGTTTTTTTGGGGTAATTGCCTTCAATTTTTTACTCTTGTAAAATAAGTTTTCGGGGGCTCTGTAGGACCAGTTTTTAAGCTTTTTGAGCATTTTTTCGTGGTTTTTCCTTCATTCCTAACCCATTCGCTATTGTTTCTGGAATAAAACCATTTTTTGAAAACCGGCCGGGTTCTGGTGAACAAACATTACAAAACTAGCCGGGGCTCCACGGGTTAAGTATCTTGGCAGTGTACAGAGTAAAGATGGGAGTATGGATGAAGAAGTGTGGGAGAGGGTGCAACAGGGGAAGAGGGTTGTAGGAATGCTGAAAGCAGTAACATGAAATAGGGTGGTCAGCATGGAACTGAAGAAGTCATTGCATGACAGTGTGGTAATCCCGACACTGACTTACGGAAGCGAAGCATGGACGTTGTTGGAGAGATTCAAATCAAGAGTGAAAGGGATGGAAATGAGTTTCTTGAGAAGTGTGTGCAGAGTTACATGGAGGGATAGACAGACGAATGAGGAAGTACGAGAGAGGTGTGGTGTGAATGTACTGGAAAGTGCGAAAAAGAACACCTTGAGATGGTTCGGCCATGTGGAACGTATGGGAAGGAAGAGAATGACTTAGAGCGTGTACGAGTGAGGTGGAAGGACAGAGGGAGAAATAAACCGAGAGAGAGGTGGAAGGATGGAGTTAAGAAGTATATGCGTGAAAGCGGTGCTGGATGGGAGGAGGGGCGTCGACTGACTGGGGACAGAGGTGCATAGGGGTGTTTCGTTCGTGGCCAATCCTTCGGGGATCAAGCCGTCCGTCAATAGATAGATAGATAAATTCATATTTAGGGCTATTTCTTACATTTTCTTCATCCTGTTAGTGTACTTTATTAAATGTTTTGGTAATGTAGTTGGTAATTGGTGTAATTTTACATATTTCAGATAAAGGATGTCAACAGAATAACAAATGATGAGCTGAAGAGACGTTTAGGTATAAAGAGTATTAGCGAGGAGATGCGTACAAGTAAACTGGGATGGTATGAACATGTGGAGAGAATGGATGAACAAAATTGGGTGAAAAGATGCAGGTCTGCGATTGTGGAGGGAGCTGCACCAAGGGGTGGACCGAGTAAGACCTGGGATCGGACTATACGTGCCGATCTCAAATCCAAAAACTTGACAAGTAAAGCATCCCTTAACAGGGTTGCCTGGAACGCCGCCATTAGGAAAAGAGCCTGAAACTGCACATCTGTGTGGAGCACTCAGTCTTAAAATGTTATGTACGTATGTATGTATACATCTGAAGAGCACATGCAATCTATTTAGGCATTTTCAGTCAGTATTGCTGGGTAAAGGGTTAACATATTAATCTTTTGGAGTATTTCTTCCATTTATTTATCCTGTTAGTGAGTTTTATTGATTTCAGTGCTACTGTAGTGGTACTTTACATATTTTAGATAAATCTGAAGCGGACATGCAATATATTTGGGCATTTTCAGTCAGTATTGCTGGGGAAATGGTTAGCATACTGTAGTCATCTTAGGAAGGGAAGAGGATGTGTAGCTCAGATTTTTGCCCGGAAATGTATTATGGAGAAATATCTGGAGAAGCGACAAAAGTTGTGTGCTGCATTTATGGAGTTGGAGAAGGCCTATGACAGAATTGATAGAGAAGGTATGTGGAAAGTACCGGTAGTGAGAATATACGGAGTAGATGGCAAGTTGCTGAAAGCAATGAAGAGAATGTATGAGGGTGCAAAGGTGTCAGTATGTGTGGATAATTAACAGAGCGAGTTCTTTAATCTGAATGTTGGGTTAAAGCAAGGGTGTGTGTGATGTCCCCATGGTTGTTCAATATATACCGGTACAGTATATGGATGGAGTCATGAAAGAAATACAAGGAAGAGCAGCGGATGTTGGTGTACCGCTGATAAGGGAAGGAAACGAGTGGAAGTTGCCTCAACAGTACAGTACCGGTACTACTGTTGCTGACAACACAGTTCTGATGAGCGATAGTGAATGGGAGTTGCAGGGTCAGGTAAATATGTTTGGAACAGTGTGTGAAAAACGGAATCTGGAGGTAAATGCTAGGAAGAGCAATATTATGGTCATTGAAAGGGGTGCAACCATAGAGTGTGAATTGAGGTTGAACGCCTATGAAGAATGTCAGCTCATTTAAGTATTTGGGCAGTGTGTTGAGTAAAGATGTGAGTAGGCCTATGGATGAAGAAGTGTGGGAGAAAGTGTAACAGGGGAAGAGCATTGTAGGAACTCTGAAAGCAGTAAGAAGAAATAGGGTGGTCAGCATGGAAGTAAAGAAGTCTGTGCATGACAGTGTGGTAATCCCGACATTGACTTATGGGAGGGAAGCATGGACGTTTCTGACTGGGATTGATCATTGATAATCATCGGTTATGCTAGTTGGAAAATTAGTGGGGTAGAATGTAGAGTTCGGGTGTACCGCCAGCCTTGTTTACACTACGCGGAGCGGCGGCGGACGCTGGCCATCATGTTCCCGTCTATTTGACTGCTCTTAGATACAATAATAGGTTGAGGGGGGTCACCCCCCCATGACATATTGTCATCATCATATATATTGCCAGCAGGAGGCAAATAACCGAAAAAAAACGCCTTCAAAATAGACGCGAACTAAAGGCTGGTTCACACATAGCCGAGTCGGTGCGCGAGTCCAACACGAGTGATGAAATTTTGCTATTCAGTAATGACTCGTCGATACTCCTCAACACTCGTATAGACTCGTGCTACGCTCGTCTATACTCTTTGTTTACTCGACACACTCGGGGGTACTCGCCACGGGGTCCAAAAATGTCATGCATGCATGACATTTTTGGGTCCAGTGGCGAGTACCCACGAGTGTGGCCTAAATACGTGTAGACTCGTGTACATACGTGTTAACTCGTGTTTGACTCTGAATAACTTCGTTATTCGTGTTAACTCGTGTTGACTCGTGTAAACCCGTGTAACACTCTTTGGTGATTCGTCGCTTTTCGTCATCATTTCGACGTTGACGCAACTACACGTATGTAACACACATGCAACACATATCAACAAGAGTAGAAAGCACGAATGTGAGTGCCAAAATTTGGTGCCCCCATGATGCCAGAGTTTACACGATTCAAACACGAGTGAAAACACGAGTAAACACGATCCACTGAGAAAAAAACACGAGTGTAACACGAAAAAGCAAGTGTCATTTGAAATACCGTTATTTAAAAAATGTAGGACGAATCAACGAGAGTTTACACGAGTTTACACGGATGTAACACGAGTCAACCCGTGTGCAACAGAGATCCAACGAGAGTCAACGCGTTGTCTTTCGTGTTGATCCGTATAACAATCGTGTTGATCCGTGTAACAATCGCGTTGACTCGTGTTAGACTCGTCCATACTCTTTGTTTACGTGCCCTGGAATGTGGCCATTATTTTTCAAATTTTTGACACTCGTGTTGGGTTCGTGTTACACTCGTTTTGACTCTCAGTTACTCGTACAGACTCTTGCATGAACACGTGTTGACTCGTATTGACTCGAGTTAACTCGTGATACACTCTCCTTGACTCGGGAACAATTGCTACTCGCGGCCGACTCAGCCTCCAGCGACGGCGATAATCGACGAGTGTGACTTGTGTTGGACTCGCGCACCGACTCGGCTATGTGTGAACCAGCCTTTAACCACGGTCATCGACATATGTAAACATGACGGCTGTGGTGTCGGCGTCAGACACTTGCGATAATGTTCCCGTCTATTTTGAATGCCATTGGATACAATATGTTGAGGGGGGCTTTGCCCCCATGACGTGTTGTCATCATCATATATATTGCCAGTAGGGGGCAAACAACCAAAACAATTGCCGCAAAGCCCTCCCCTCAACATATTATTGTATCCAATGGCAGTCAAAATAGACGGGAATATGATCGCAAGCGTCCACCTCCGCCGCCGCCGTCATGTTTACATGGTCGATCGCCGCAGTTACTGTAAGTTCGCATTTATTTTGAGTTTTTTACGACAATTTTTTTTGGTTAGGCATATTTGCCCCCTGCTGGCAAATTATATGATGATGACAATATGTCATGGGGGGTGTTTGCCCCCCCTCAAGATATTATCGTATCCAACGGCATTCAAAATGGACGGGAACATGATGGCAAGCTTCCGACGCCGCTCTGCGCAGTGTAAACAATGGTGGCGGTATGCCGAAACTCTACAGTCTACCCGGCTAGGCCTATATTATAGGCTACAATAAATAAGTAGGCTAGACTATTTTATCTATAGGCTATGTCTAGTCTAATATTACAATTTAAGGTAGCATTCAAGTTGACTACAGCAGGACTTACCCTTGACCAGGTATAGGCTATCCTAGTGTTTTCTAGGCCTATACCCCTTTGAAAGGACATTAGCCTAGCCTAACCTAACAACCTTACCTAACCTATTATAGTAGGCTATTATGGGTTGGGGCTGCCGCCCCCACACCCCAATTTTTGGTGTATTTGTCTATTTTGTCTGTGAAGTGGGAATTTTTTCAATTTGTCGATAACGAAAATCCTCCATGCGGAATATAGCCTATGGAGAAAAATATGGCGAATTTATTGTTGCCTATTATCGCTAATAAATTGTTTCTCATAATGCTGCAGTAGTGTCGTTTAAAATACCAACCATTTAATTGTGTGCCTTTAAAATGACCTAAATTAGGCTATAGGCTACTGGAAGATTAGAAGAATCTTTAAGAAAGACTAGGTTAGGGTTATTGTCGTGCCAAAGCTAGATTATAGCCTAAATATAAAAGGAAGTGAATAAAATGAAATATGCCGAACAAAAATCGCCGTCAAAATAGACGCGAAGTTAACCACGGCGATCGCCCTATGTAAACATGACTACCATATACCCGGTATTCACCGGGTGATACACCGGTTTCAGTGGGGAGATTGTAGTCACCAATCGATCAGGGCTAGACCCAGGTGAGGTTATAGGCATGTGATAAAGAGTCGCTGGAACTCCTGTTTCATTTGCTTGGCCTCTCTTACTGATTTTCTTTGTGCCTCATTTACACTGAGAGCAATCCAGCTAGCTCTCACAAACACCTCCTCCTCCAATCCACTTCACTACACTAAACATGCACACCACACTTCATTCCTCCACACCAAAATTAAAAACAAAACAAAATGATGAATTCTAGCCCAGCCTCGGAGTCCCCAGGGGGGGGGACCATAAATGCCCCCTCACCCGACCGACCATCCCCTGACGACCCCACACAATTACCTGGACCTCGGCCTGTTACTCTTTCTATTAATTTCTGCAACATTCGCGGATTTCCTCTAACTTTCACTCTGTTGAGCACCATCTCTCCTACAAACCTGATCTTCTCTTCCTCACCGAAACTCAGGTGTCTGTAGCAACATCCAGCAACCCCTTCTCTGTATCCTCCTACTTTCTCTATCCTAGTTTCAAAGCCAAAGCGGTGTGCATATGTGCACAACAAACTCACTTGCTCTCGTGTTCCCGATTTCGACTCCTCTGAATTCTCAACTTTATGGCTCAAACTTTCTCGTCATTCTCTTACTAAATATTTCTGTGCTGTCTATCTTTCCCCTAACTCTACCAACTTTCCCAAATTCTTTGACTATCTAAACTCTACAGTGGAACACATTCTATCCATTTCTCCTTTCTCAGAAATCTCCATCTTAGGAGATTTCAACGTTCACCACCGCCAATGGCTCTCCTCTCACACTACTGATCCACCTGGTGAACAAGCCTACGTCTTTTCTATCCTAAATGACCTAGAGCAGTTAGTTCAGCAACCCACCCGTATCCCGAAACGCATCGGAGATCGGCCCAACATTCTTGACCTGTTTCTAACTTCTAACCCTTCTTCTTATACTGTCGATCTTTTCTCTCCTTTGGGCTCCTCCGACCATAAACTTATCTCTGTCACCTGTCCTATCTCTCCAGTACGGCCACCCGATCCTCCTAGCCGGCGGCGCTTGTGGCACTTTGGCGCTGCCGACTGGGAGGCTCTTCGGCAGTACTTCTTTGATTTCCCATGGAATGATTTCTGCTTCCATGGCCGAGGACCCTCGGGAGTGCTGAACGCATTACCGAGGTAATCCTATCGGGCATGGAAGCATACATTCCATTCTCTTTCTCTCAGACTAATGCTAAAAAATCTTGTTTACTCACGCTTGTTCTACTGCTGTCTGCAATAAGGAGGAAGCATTCAAACGGTACCGACGCCTTCAAACTCATGAATCTCATTCTTCCTATGTTTCTGCCCGAAATCAAGCCAAATCTGTTCTTCGACTTGCCAAACAATTTTATCAATAGTAAATGTACTGAACTATCCAACTCTAGCTCTTCCCAAGTTTTATGGCATATAGCTAAAACCTCTCCAACCATTGTTCTTTCTCGTCTTTCCCTCTTCTTTCCCACTCTGATGGCACAACCATCACTTCTTCCTCTGACAAGCTAAACTCTTCGCTCAAACTTTTGCTAGAAACTCCACCTTGGATGATTCTGGTGCTATTCCTCCCTCTCCGCCCTCCTCTCTTACTTATGCCTAATATCCTAATCACTTCTAAAGATGTACTTTCTACCCTCTCTGGGCTTAACACTAATAAGGCGTACGGTCCGGACGGTGTTCCTCCTGTTGTTCTCAAAAACTGTGCTTCCGTGCTGACTCCCTGCCTAGGCAAACTCTTTCGTCTCTGTCTATCCTCTAATGTCTTCCCTTCATGCTGGAAGTTTGCTCACATTCAACCTGTCCCAAAGAAGGGTGACCGCTCTCAACCCTCCAACTATCGTCCAATTGCTCTTATCGCTTGTCTTTCTAAAGTTTTTGAAACTATTCTTGCTCAAATATCTTAAGCATTTCTCTTCTCATAATCTGCTCTCAGATCGCCAGTATGGCTTCCTTAAGGGTCGCTCTACTGGTGATCTTCTTTCATATCTTACTAACTCTTGGTCATCCTCCTTTCGGGACTTCGGTGAGACTTTTTCTATTGCACTAGACATATCGAAAGCCTTCGATAGAGTCTGGCATAAATCTTTAATTTCTAAACTACCCTCCTTCGGTTTCTATCCTCCATCTGCCTTTGTCTCTAATTTCCTTTCCGGCCGTTCCATAGCCGCGGTTGTGGACGGCCATTGTTCAATTCCTCACCCTATAAACTCCGGTTTTCCTCAGGGCTCTGTCCTATCTCCTATTCTCTTCTAATTTTTATAAATGATCTCCTTAACTGTACCTTAATTCCCATCCATTCATGCAAACGACTCAACCTACACTACTGCATTAGTTTTTTCAGAACGCTCCAGCCAGCAATCCCTCACCGACAAACGTAATGAAGCCATAGAACTCTTAAATTCTGATCTAATACTATTTCCAATTGGGGCAGAGAAAACCTTGTTAACTTTAATGCTTCCAAAACCCAATTTCTCCATCTATCTACCCGTCAGGATCTTCCTGCGGCCTATCCCTTATTCTTCTATTATACAAAAATCACACCCTCCTCTTCTCTCAATATTCTTGGTGTCTCTTTTCTTCTGCTCTCATTTGGAAGGACCATATACCAGTCTTGCTAAGGCAGCCTCCCAGAAGCTCGGTGTGCTCAACCGCCTTAGGGGTTCTTTTCCCCTGCACAGCTTCTTGCTCTGTACAGGGGCATAGTGCACCCTTGTATTGAGTATTGTTCACATGTGTGGGGAGGTTCCTCTCACACCGCTCTCCTAGACAAAGTTGAAAGGAAGGCCTTTCGTATCATTAACTCCCATCCACTCACCAACTGCAGTCTCTGCAGTCTCTCTCTCTCCGCCGCAATGTTGCATCTCTCTCGCTATTCTATCGCTACTATAATCAGTGTTCCTCAGAGCTATCCCAGTGCATACCACCTCCTTTACGTAGGGCACGTGGTACCTCTTGCAACTCAATCCCACCCTACTCTGTGCAACTCTCCAACCCAAGAGTGAAACGTTACTCTCAAACTTTCTTCTACTCAACAGCTGAGCTCTGGAACTCTCTCCCAGAATCAGTCTTTCCCTCATCCTATGACTAAAATTGCTTCAAATTCGTGTGTCCTGCAGGCATTTTGGCTCGAAAGACCTTTGATTTTGGTCCTGACACTCTTTCAACTCTGGGGGATCTCGCTATAGGCAGTTATGCCTTTTGCCTCCCTCAATCACATAGAAAAAAAAAAAAAAAAAAAACTACATCCATCCCATTAAAAGTTACTGTGGGACACAAAATATGTTGAGGGGGTCTCTGCGGCTCTGCCCCCCCCCCCACGTCGGCCCGTCACGTATTATGATATACGGTTAGTTATCATCATCTGTGCTAATACATAGGATCCCCAATTAAGGACCAAGTTAATCAACAGACGAAATAAGCTCCCAAATTACAATAACATAGCGGCCCGCCGTTTATGGGCGACTTTTTACACGTAATTTTAAATGTTACTTTCCTGCCCTGGTCTAGGCCTAATAGATTTTTCCAAAGAATCAAACTTAAATTAAAAGGAAGTAGCCTAGCCTACAGTTTATAGGAAGGCTATTCCAACATGCATTCCAGAACTTAGGCTAGCCTAGGCCTAGGCTATATGAAAATTTGTGGGTGGTCTGCCAAAAAAGAATCACTAGGCCTATTAGGCTATGGGTAGGCTAGTATGGGGTGCATTTTGCAAATCTTCTGAACTCTTAGGCCTAGGCTAGGCTAAATTAAAACTCACAAAATCTGAGTAAAACCAGCACTAGAATTTTGTCTTGTCTTGTCTTGGAGGTTAAGCGCAACCTCAGGTGAATACTCGCCCGCTCCGGCCCTACCATAGTCGCGGAGATCCTATGTCACAATTTAAATTAGTTTAAAGTTAATGTTAAAATTCACCACCGTGTCACTTGCACTCTAGATCATTCATAGAACCGTAACACTGTAAAGGCAACAACCCAATAGCAGGTCATCAGGTGGCGAACCAGAGACCTACAAACCGCGGTACTAGGGCCAGAGCAATGTCTTCTTACAGTTTCTTACAGTAGATCCTCTGGAAAAAGGCAAACTATGCCTGTGTATCCTGCTCAGTACCAGTACTTGCACTGCTGCGGTCGTTCACGGTGTTGGCGGCGGCGGTAGCAGACGCAACATTTTTACTATTCTGTATTTTTGTTTTATAATCAAACTTAAAATCTTGTCTTCCCCATGCTTTATCAAGATTACTTTCAAACTCCCTTATTGATTCGGAATCGACTACATACTGGGGCAGTGCGTTCCACTCATTTACCACTCTATCACAAAATGAGTTCTTTGCCTTCTCAAGCCTATTTCTTTATTTGTAAATTTTCTTAGAGTGTCCTCTCGTTCTTGTTCCCTCCCGCATCAAGAAGATACCTTCACACACATCCTCATCGTACTTTCCTGACACTATCTTAAAAGTCTCTATCATATCCCCTCTCTCTCTCCTATATGCCAGTGTCGGAAGCCCCAGTGTCCTCAACCTCTGCTCATAGCCCGCATTCTTCAACGTTGGTACCAGCTTGCTAGCTCTCCTCTGCACTTTCTCCACTGCTTCTATATCCTTTACCATATATGGAGCCCACACCTGGTTCGCATATTCCAGGTGCGGCCTAACCAGCGCTGTATAGAGATTCCTGAAGATTTCTTCGTCAAGTGACACAAATGTCCTCCTTATCAGCCCTACAATTCTATTGGCTTTGTTTATCTTTTCCGCTAAATGTTCTGAGAAATTTAACTTATTGTCTATCACTACTCCTATATCCTTTTCTGCATTCACTTCCTCCATCGCTTCATATATACTGTACCGTACCTTGTCTATCTTGCTGGTCCCAATCCGCATGTACTTGCATTTTTTGGATGAAAAGGCATTAACCAATGCTCAGACCATCCCTTCATGCCCTTCATATCTCCTTGAAGCAAACCCATATCTTCCTTACTCCTCACTCTTCTATACAGCTTAGTGTCATCCGCATACAGGTATACCTCACTTCCCAGGGGTGTAGCTAGAGATTTGGAGGCCCAGGGGGCTTGGTGACTGGAGGGGCCCCCTCCATGGTTTGCTTATTATAGAAGGGGGTGGGGGTGGCGAGCGAAGCGAGCCTAATCAGCTGGGGGGTTCGGGGGGGCGCTGTAAGCCCCCCCGAGATAATTTTAGAATAATAATGCTACCTAGGTGCATTTTGACGATATCCATGACTCAATAATAGTGGGGTACTGGTAATAAATTAATATACAATTAATTATTATATCACCGTTATCTAATGGATTAGGAATACATGTACAATGGATGGTACAATACTGTAAAACATATACCACTTTGATGAACTCTTTCTCTTTGTCGTTTATTAGGCATGTCTGAAATAAGAATATAAAATATAATACTAATAAAATAATAAAAAATAATAATGTACATGAAACGTGATAACATTAAAATGTTATTTCAACCCCACCACTGGCGTTAGGGAGTTAAAATAGGCGTCATTGGTAGGCCTAATCAAGCTATGCATTACCTCAAATCTCAATACTGGGGGCCTCTTCTTGAGAACCCCAGTAACTTGTTAGAAAGCTTACCAACGTTTGCACCTGACCCTGAACCAGCCAAAGGGCTAGATTAACCTACAAACGAGTATTCAATGCTCACAACTGTGTTCCTTCTTATTTCACAGTTCCTGGGCTTGATATGTACAGCCACCATAGCCTATAGCCTATATGGAAGGCGTATGGTAGCATAAATAAAAGTGCTCCAGAGTCTAAATTTGAAAGAATGAGTCATAGTGCTCATAGCCTAACCAAGGTAGCCTACACTCTACACCATTAATGTTGCCTCTCTATGCTCTATTTTAGCTGATGTATTGCACCCATATTTAATTGACTAATATTAAACGACTATGCATCTTTTTCACGATAAAGCTAAGGTTTAGTAAGACCATAAACATTGTATAGGCTATGTTAGGCCCCCTAAAGTTCGAGAAAAAAATATGAGACCAAAACATAGGCCTACAAATTTCAAGGCCTAAAAAATTAGCACTTTAGAAGTTTAGCCTACTCTACAAAATTATCTTCGATACCACTCAACTTTCTCACAAGGTTAAGTACATAGGTTATCTATGAAATATAGCTATCGATTTGACCATTACAGTTCACGAAAAAGAAAATAATATCGAAATTTTTGGTTCATATATTTATATATAATTGTATGTAGGCCTAATCTTCGATTATACACTCAACTTACTAACAATCACCATGTTTCTTGTTGTCAAATTAGGCTATATCTTATTATTCCTTTACACATGCTTACGAAAAACACAGTATATTAACCAACTGTCAAACTCAATAGTGCTATTTTGTAATGTATATAAAGTATAATCATTAGGCCTACCTATAGGCAGTGCGTCCTAAGCAAGTGGCGGGTAGGAGGCTAGGAGCGAGAGCGACGATGTTTCCCCTTGCACCGCCAAATCAATACTGATGGAGTGATCGTTATTTTTCTAATTTTAAATACCCATGACGTCGCAGGATAGAAGAAAAGAAAGAGGTTAAATCAGAAAACACACATGGTGTTTATTTTACTCATTATTAATATTACTTATATAGGCCTATACAGTATATACTATTAGTATAATTAATATTATTTTCAGATCCATTTGGGGGCCCCCTTCTCTTGGGGGCCCGGGGGGCGATTTCAACCAGCCCCCCTCCCCCCCCCTTAGCTACGCCACTGTCACTTCCATTAGTTATAACTTCAGGTAAGTCGTTGATAAATATAACGAACAGCAGTGGTCCCAAAACAGATCCCTGAGGTACCCCACTTGTAATTTCCCTCCACCCCGAGCCTATTCCATTCACCAGTACCCTCTGTCTCCGATCTTTCAGGAATGCTTCTATCCATTTCACACATTTCTCCCCTATATTATAGCTTCTAACTTTCTCTATTAACCTTTTATGTGGGACCTTATCGAAGGCCTTCATAAAATCGCAATATACCACGTCTATTACATCACCATCTTCTAGAATTTGCATCCAATCATCTACCACCTTAATTAGCTGTAGTACCGTCGACCTCCCCGGCAAGAATCCGAACTGTCTCCCACTGAAAAGTTGGTTTGACTTCATATGATCCATTATTCCTTCTCTAATTACCGTTTCCATTAGTTTACACACAACACTTGTCAAACTGACTGGTCTATAATTCCCTGGGTCATTTCTCTTTCCCTTCTTAAATATAGCTGTTATGTTCGCCTCTCTCCAGTCCATCGGGATTTGTCCTGTATTAAACGATACCTCAAATAACATTTTCAATGGCTCTACTAACATCTCACCTCCTTCCTTTATGATTCTTGGGTGTATCCCATCCGGTCCCGGTGACATACTTCTGTTCATTTTTTCTATAGCCCTTCTTATTCTAGCATGGGAAAACTCTATTAGTTCTAGTCTTGAAGCGAGGTGCCCTTATCAACCAACCCCAGACAATCCAGTAGGAGCTGTCGGAAGGAATCCATCTTTGAAGCCAGAAAGGGACGCCCATCCACATGCTCTGTGACGGGACGAGGTGAGGCTTAGGAGGCATATGTAGGACGACCAGATGTAGGATGTGGAGGGGATGAGGTTCCGTACGACGATACATGGGATGCAAAGACTGCGGAGGGAAGAGCGCGTCAAAGTCATACGGTTCCTCAGGACCTCAACAATAACCGGGCGACGGCCTGTGCGGGCAATGGTCGATCGCCGTAGTTAATATAAGTTCGAGTCTATTTTGACGGCGATTTTTGTTGTAGTTAGGCTAGGCCTAGGCTATTTGCCCCCTGCTGGCAATATATATGATGATGACAATATGTCATGGGGGGCGATTGACCCCCTCAACATATTATTGTATCCAACGATCTCTAACCTCTGTATCTCAAAAAGGGCTAGAGCAAATTGGCTGTAAATTTCCACATCTAGGCTATTCCTTGACAGATTTGCTCCCTCCAATTAATATTTATTAGCATAAATTCAGCCTAGTTTAGCCTATAAAACAAAATCTAACATTTGTTTAGCCTAGGCCTACATATAAAAAGAAAAAACCCACTCGTACTGCAATTATAAGCATAAATATGAGTATCTAAGTTACAAAGCAAATGTTTTTGTATCGCCTAAAATAAACCATAAAATTGTCATCTTTCAACTGTTGAGGTCATAAATATAAAAAAATCTATTACATTAGGAAAAAATGTGTTAAGAGTTGTGTTAGCAGGTCTATCGTCCCCTTTATTTATGTAGTCGCACGCTCGCAGTTACATTCGAGTCTAATTTGACTGTGGTTATTTGCCCCAGCTGGTGATATATATGATGATGACAATAAGTCATAGGGGGATAAAGCCCCTTCAACCCATTATTGTATCCCACGGCCAGGCGTTGGGTATATTGTTTTGTTAGCGGCCGGCGGATTGAGGGTGGCTTTACCAAGTTTACCCCAGCAGTTAAATTAGAAGCGAATGTAGGCCTAACTGCGAGCGTGCGACTAGGCTATATAAACAAAGCTTTTGGTATGCCCACAACTACAACTCTTACCAAAACTGCAATTAGCCTATTTTTGTTTGTTGTTTCAGTCTAGGCTAAATTGTGGAGGCGAGGCTAAATTATTTAGCTGCAATTAGCCTAGCCTATTTTTGTTTGTTCTTTCAGTCTAGGCTAAATTGTGGTAGGCTAGGCTAAATTCTTTAACATGTGTACTATTGTGTAGGCCTGTGCTTTCCAATAGAAGTAAAAATATGTAGCCTAGCCTAATGCAATTTTACTAAAACCCAAGCCTACCTGAATATAGCCCTATGCAGAGCTCAACAGCAAACACAAAAAAAATATGTTGAGCAGTGAAATCAAATTAAGCTAGGACTAGGCCTGTTTTCTTATAGGCCTAATAACCTAATGAAGTATACTATAGCCTAACCTAATTTAAGTTATTTCACAAAATACTAATAGGCCTACCCTGCCCTCCTCATGCATTATTTTCCATTGTAAAATAAGTTTGTGCTTAACTGCAGTAATGAAAGGTAGCCTATAAATAGGCTAGCCTATGTTGGCTGTGCAATTGTCTCGATTTGACTATTTTTACCTAATTAGGCCTAAAGCAGCCTGAGCCTATTCCCAACCCCCAAACAGTATCCCATGTTAAGCCCTAGGCTAAGCCTAGGCCTAATCCCACTCTTAATCAAAATTCGAACTGCTAAATTCGTACCTACCGGTAGCGCTGCCTAGGCTAGGCCTATATTTTTCGTGAATAGATATAGAAAATGGTTTAAAGGAAAGACCATCCTATATTATGTTCAAATAATATGTAATAGCACTGTGTATGGTTGTATTAAATTTAAATAGTGATAGATGTGTATATTAATGGGATAAATACTCCGAAGTTCGCATACGTTCAGAAAATTATAGTGCAACACTGTTGCCAGATACTAATCAATGCCATTATCATTATATCTTAATGCATTTTACTCATTTGCATAATTTCAAATACCTAGGACATTAATATAATATTTTCCTATCTTTTTTTTGTAGTGATATTTGTATGATTTAGTGGTATATTGGTGTCTGTCTAGGGTTATAATGCATTGTGAAAGTTACCTCTGAATCTCTGACTTGGTAACAGTTCGGTATGGGCCGGCTTAAGTAACCCTGCTTTCTTTGAGTACTTCACGGGAAGAGAAGCTTTCGGTTCTGTCATTGCTGTTCAAGGTAAACAGCAACTGCTAAATTCGACATCATGTTCAAAATAATATGTAATATCGCTGTCTATGGTTGTATTAGACAAAAATCGTGATAGGTTTCTATATTATGTGGATAAATAGTATTAAGCTGAATAAACTAAATACCGAAAGTTCACTAGAGTGGTTGTTGATACATTTGCTAGACATCATCATCATCATCATAGATATGAGGGAGGAGGGAGGTAGGAAGGAAGGGCAGGGTAAGTCACACAGGCAATTGCCAAAACTTTAAAGGTCCATATCATTGTTATTAAACAAAGCATTTGGCAAAGGGAGGAATTGTTAAAAACCTTAGCCAATACTCTGTCATTAACCAAAAATAAATTTGAATTATCATTATTATTTGGTAGGGTAGGTATGTATAGGTAGGTTGGCTAAATAATTGCTGGAATTCGTAGGGACTCGAACTGTTTTGAGAGAATTGAATACAAAAAAAATAATAGATCTGAATAATAAAGAGATTATGTTATTAAGCAAAACTGGGGGATGCGTGGAAGCCTATAGACTGTAGACGGTAAACTTTGTGTGGGTAGCGAATGCGGTTTTAAAGTAATTTAAGAATAGACAGTTTTCAATGCTGCGGCCAAACTATTCCACCCATTTATATTCTTTTGTTATCAAAACGTTCGGAATCGCGAGCCTCATCCAACTACGCAAGCATGGCTTTGATCATCGGCGTAGTTTTCAAGATGTGGAATTTTAAGTGGAATTCGAGTTTTTTTCAAGATTGCCGGAAAAAACCCACGTGCAAAAACAAAACCTTCTCTATAACATTTGCGGAGCATTAGTAGGGGAGTCCGTATGCCAAAGCCCAGTCGTTTCCTATGAGTGGGAGAGACGGTATTTAGGCGTCAAGTTTTTCGGAAAATCGGCTGCCACGGACCTGTTTGGCCGCCATGCCGGATGTTTAGCATATCAAAAGTTGCCCAATACAAAAACGCACCACTTGTGAAAGTTTGATCCCGATCCAAAAAGCGGTTCTGGAGTTATTGCGTCGAAACCGGCGCGTAAGAAGAATTTGGATGAAAAACCGGGTTTAATGATTACAATAGGGGTTCCCCGTAGGGGACGAACCCCTAATAATATCAATAATGATAATAATACAAATAATAATGATAATAATAATCACGTAATACCTCAAGAGACACATAATTGGAGCTAACCCATTTGGTATATGATGGCAATCATTTAATTCATACTCTGGTTATCATTAGTTGATTTTATTCAGCATGAGAGGAGGACTGTGGGAGTTAGAGGGTTAATTGAACGAGGCATTTCCCGCTTTGATTCATAGAGGGATTTCCAAAACTGAGTATAATCCTCTAAGTTAGCCAAAATCATTGGAAAAGGCGTCATGATATTTTGTGAACTAAATCTACGTGCGTAATACTTCACGTTTAGGGTGAAGGCTGACCCTATCCAGAGTGAAGTCTGGCATCCTCTACCCAACCTTAGCCGTTTCTGTCTGTCTCTTTTACTGTACAACTTTTTCTTCTAAGTGCTGGCGAGATCGCCCGATTGGATGGCACTGTAGGGGGGGGCTGCCGACGGTGGGGGCATTGGCCCGGGTGTGTAAGGCTGTGGGCTGATGATCCCCTACCCCGCTTCCCTCTCAGAGACAGATCTACTTTTTGTTCCCTTGCCCCTCAACTTTCTCTTCATAACTGTTAAGAGGCACAGGGCCCTGGGAGGGGCTTCGGTGTCCCGGGCGTTTCCGCACTCTCCTCTGCGCCTCACCTGGGAGCGGCTTCAGTCACCTGGGCATTCTTTAGTGGTAAAGCTGGGAAGGTTTTGTGGGGGCTCTCGGTTACGGCCTTGGCCTTGCTCAGGACTTTGGAGCTGCTCGTCCAGACAGCCTTGGGAACAGCAAGAACAACAACAACAACACTTCACGTTTACATACAGAAGACGAAGTCACATAGGCTTGTTTTCAGTCAAATTTTGATAGGCAAGCATTTTTAACAATATTTCTGGGCTCTATTGCATTGGCCTCGTCATCTATAATGGCTACCGGTATTTTATTTTTGTTTTTTATTATTATTATTTATTGTTATTTGTTTTCTTCGATGTGGAAGCTAGGGTCCAATTTCCATGGTGGAGGTTGCGAATAGCACAACCATAATAGTTTAATAGTACTGTATATACTGAAAAAATACCGTAAATAAATGTGGTGTAAGTACCCAATATCATATCTCAAAAAACAAGTCAAAGAATTGAATGGATCGCCTCGATGGAGAAGATTAATTCCATGACTGATATCACGAATATATTTTAGAATGTCTATCCACTCACTCCCCAAAAGGAAATGATAACGATGATCATGAAATTGTTTTCAACAAATAATACTAAGATAACGAAAGTAATGAAGACCCCCAACACGAACAAAAGGAAAACCACTCGAGAGCGGGAAACGAACAACAAACGAGTACCACAAACAACGCAACAAAGAAAACTAACAAGAAGAGAAGAGAAAGGAGGAACTAAAGCAGAACCAATAATAATGAAGGCGGGAACAGTAAGGGGCAAAATTAGCGCAATGCCCCGCATACCAAAGCGGCCCTACATCACCCACGGAAGAAACCAAGACAAGAAGACACAACCAGAGCCACATACCAAGAAGATCAATAACCCAGCAGCACCAAAAGACACGAGAATACCACAACCACGTGTACCAAAGAACCACCAGAGAAATACAAATAACACCCGCATTCACCAACAAGTTATCACCTCCCCCATGCCTTCTACGAACAACAGACGAGACGCCAGAATTGCCACCATAACACCAGAACTTCCAACAACACCAGGCAAGACGATCACAACAATACCACGACACCACGAGGCTCCCAAAAGAAGATTAATATTCAGCCAGGGACAGAATGACCAACGTCACCACCAGAAGAGAAGTCACTTGTGCCCCTCTTCCGCTAGCCCGCTCGCCCCCGTCACTGCCCCCCACAACCCAGAAAATTCAACACCATCTCACAACTCATATAAACGAAACATTGCCACCGAACATCACCCATTAACCCGGCAGCTGCGGTAAGACTCTTAAGAGGTCCTACTGGGCAGCTGTGGGAAGATTCTTAAGATCCTAGGCCTAAACTAAAATATTTAAAACACCCCAGTGGCACTAAAAAAAAAAATTGTGTTTAGATGAGATAATATCCCTCCATTACTTGCTACCACACCTACACATGTGTCCCAACCCCCCCTTTCCCCTCCCTCCTCAATTATCAGGTATTTTCTCGATTATTCTCGATATTTATCGAGTATTTTCGTGGGATGACGGGTGGGAGAGAGGGAGGAGGGTGGAGGAGTGTAACTCCAACCCACCAAACCAGTCTGGAAACTCCCCTGGTCTCTCAGTGCCACACGAGACACGAGAGAGTGAGGGTGTTAGTCTCTGGCTGCTCAAGGCCAGATTACGACCGCGGGGCTATAATATAACATTTTTACCAGCCAATTGCTTTTACCACTTGTTTTATTGTTTTCCCATGTTCATATGTTAATATTAAAAGTACAATAGGCCCATATGGATAAGTATTAATTATATATATGGTAAATTAACAATTTTAGTGAGGAATGAATCAGAATACCTTCGCACCGCGGGCTCATTCAAATACCATAGCTGCGCAGTTAAGAGGTAAACCCCCCCACCCCCTCATCAACCCACCATCATCATCAGCCCCGCCATAACAAACCAGCGTATGTCAATTCCTCCCCGACACCAACAGTGGGTGCCCCTTCACCCTCTTCCACAAGACAACATGATCCTGACCCCAACACAAACCACCACCTGCATGGAATGCTGCAGGATTCAACCCGCCTTAGTATCCTCCCAACATAACTCAATTCTCATTGCAAACATATCAGAGAAGGTTTTGACCCTTCCAAAGGGCCTCATTATTGGAGATCTCGAAACCTTCGATGACATCAACCCTGTCCCCAACAACATAACATCCCCAAAACACCCTTCCCTCCATTCCTAATACATTATCTTCCCTCCAGAAACATCAAATGAGACAGCTCCTACAAGAATTTGCGGATGTATTCGCACAAAACCTCACTGAAATAGGAAGGACTCACATGGAAGAGCATCTTATTCACACCACAGGACCCCCCATACGTCAACCATCTCGCAGAAAAAATCCCCTGCAACGTCAAGAAGACCGACAAGTACAAGAAATGTTGGACGCAGGGAGAGCCACCACTTCCGTCAGCCCCTGGTCTTCACCCGTGGTACTGGTAAAAAAGAAAGATGGGTCCACACGGTTTTGTGTAGACTATCGACGCCCGAATGACGCAACCGTAAAAGATGCAACACCATTGCTCCGCATTGATGACTCACTAGACTCCCTCCACGGCTCCAAATGGTTCACCACCCTCGACCTTCAAGCCGGATACTGACAAGTTCCAATCAAACCTGAGCATCGACAAAAAACAGCCTTTTCCACCAGCGGAGGACATTTATACAAGTTCAACGTCCTACCTTTCGGCCTGTGCAACGGTCCCGCCACTTTTTCCCCGTCTCATGGAATCTGTGCTAAGAGGATTAACGGGGGATACCTGTCTAGCTTACCTAGATGACGTCATTGTGTACGCGAAAACTTGGCCCGAACACCTCCAAAGGCTCTGGCAAGTACTTCAGCGCATAAGACAGGCAGGTTTGAAACTTAAACCCTCAAAATGCGAGATCGCCCAGAAAACGGTAGATTTCCTGGACCACGTCATCTGAGAAAAAGGTATATCTCCAGACCCTCGTAAACTATCAGCCATAGCAGCCCTACTACAGTTAAAGGAGTGAGATCTTTTCTTGGCCTAGGCACTTATTACCTACGTTTTGTGAAAAAATTTTGTCACAATAGCCAAACCCCTCCATCAACTCACCCACAAAGACACTGAATTCAGGTGGACACCAGAGAGAAACCAAGCTTTCAACATTTTAAAAACCAAACTAGTAAACGCCCCTACGGTAGCTTTTCCAGACTACCGACAACCCTTCAGATTGTACACCGATATTTCTCTCTATGCCATACTGTAGGTGCAGTCCTCACCCAAGTTCAAGAAAGAAAAGAACATATAATAGCTTGTGCCAGTTCAACCCTAAAAAACGCCCAACAAAATTACGCCGCCACAAAAAGGGAGTGCCTCGGCGTCATATGGGCATTAAACCATTTCCAGTCCTTCTTAATTGGAACGAAAGTGGACCTTAAACCATTTCCGGTCCTTCCTAATTGGAACGAAAGTCGATATCATCACTGATCACAGGTCCCTACAATGGCTACGACTCTCAGAAACAAACTCAGCATTACTAGTACGATGGCGAGAGACGCTCGAAGAATACGATTTTGAAATTAATTATCGGCCAGGTAAACTACATACCAACGCCGACACCCTCTCCGCCTACCTGTACCTGACTCCATCACCTCCACCTTAGCAGCCCTAAGCCACTCAACCCCAGTGACCCCACCACAACCAGCAACCAATACAACCACAGAGCCAACCTTACTACAAGCCTGGAAGAGAAAAACAAAACCCAAATGGATTCCCAAAGATATTTTTTACCACCTCCATCAGGTCGGTGACCAACTATATAAGGAATCCAAACACATCGCCGTCGACCCCTGCACCGCCCAGGATATCATGATAATTATACATGAAGGCAACAGATACATTTGGGCCAAACTAAGATGCAATAAACGTTCCAACAGATGTATTGGACCACCAACCCGTCGACCATCGCCAAGCGTGTCACCGAAGCCTGCAAAGCCTGTACGTTAGGCAAGTATAAAAGTAAAAGTCCTGGACTAGCTGGACAAATTTCAGCAAATATACCATGGCAAACATTATTCCTCGACGTAATGGGCCCTTTTATCGTGAGCAATAGAAAACGGTTTATAGTCACATCCGTGGATATTTTTCTACCGAAAAATTTACAAATTTATCTTGAAGGGGGGTCTAGGGCTTGATGGCGGTCTAGCGAGAAAACTAAGAAATAAAGGAATAAAGGAATTAATGGACCAAAAAAAAAAAAAAAAAAATCGTCTCCCCTTAATGTTAAAGGAGTTTATGCCTACTTATCTGGGACAGGGCATAGCTGAGGGGACATGGCAATTTACCGCCAACTTGGAAAACAAATCTATAGTTGAGGTGCGTCCTGTGTATATACACTTGACCAATAAATAAGATGTACGTACACTCGACCAAAAAAACAATCTTTACACTGGTGAGCTGTAAATAATCTATTGTGAACGGAATTAATCGAATGAAACATATGTCTGTGAGGTATTGTCATAAGATTTCGATCCACTTCCAAAATGTTTAGAGCGTTAGTGTAAAGATTGTTTTTTAGTCAAGTGTACATCTCTGCTAGAAACATATAAGCATGAATCAACATCTCTATAGTCGTATTTTCTATTCTTCCCTATTCATCCATTCAATTTCCTCCCTACTCTTCCACATATTGTATTCTTTCCTGTTTTCATTATTACTTAAAGCTCGGTTCACACATACACGTTCTAACGTCCCGTCCGTCCCCGACCAAGAAAATAACTTCTGTGTGTGTCCGTGTATGTCCCGTGGGTGTCCCGGCATAACACGTTTTCTGGCAGTTGCCCCGACCCACACGGACCATTTTATGCATGCATAAAAAGGACGCCGCCTAGGCGCTTTTTATTAAAAGGTCGGGGCCGGACGGGACGTTAGAACGTGTATGTGTGAACCGAGCTTAAGGAGGGTCACCGGCTTTTTTATCTTTCTCTCCTTCATTTCTCTTTCCCTGGCTTGTATCCATTCCCCATTTAGCCAACTGTTTTAAGACGTTTATCCCCATCCAGGTGTCGATATCTTCGTGGCGAGCGATAGCGAGCCAGCATTGTATGGAGAAATCCGGCTTCGCCGGAGAAATGTTTCTATAAAAAAAATGTACAAAATTAGCTTGCTCTCAACACAAAAATATATATACGCTGGCTCGCTACCGCTCGCCAGGAAAATATTGACACCTGGATGGGGGTAAACGTCTTAAAACAGTAGGCTGAATGGGACCGAATGGATACAAGCTAAAGAGAGAGGGAGAGAAAGAGAAAAAAAAAAAGCGAGGTGGGCTGCCTTAACTTTGCATATTTTAAGATCTTGAGTGCCATTCAGGTGTTGATTTTTATCTGGGCGAGTGATAGCGAGCCTACATCCAACACAGTTTTGTATATACAATGCTTAAAGGTGGTCTGGGTGGCATTTTTTGTGAGGGTAGTGGATATATTTTGGTCTAATTATATAATATTATTTATATATAGATATTATACTAACCTCGCTAGACCTCTATCACACATAAAAAATACCTCAAAGACCCCCTTTAAAGATAGATTTTTACATTATTCGGTAGAAAAATGACCCGAATTCCTCCTAGAATTACAGGTTCGCTATACCTTACTAGGAACAAAATTAACACCTACATGACACAAAAGGTCTGTAAATTGATAATGAAATGAGGCGAAAGGTCTTAAAATAACCAAACTAATGGAACGAATGTCTACAAATTTCAAAGCTAATGGAACTAAGAATATGAGAGAAAAAGCAACTACCGATACCCCCCCTTAACCTTTTGATGGGCTGGTCTATCAGAGTGAGAGCTGAGCAATCTCTGCCATACCCATAGCTTACTCTGACTTTTCCTTTAACTTATATATTTTCTAGATCTCGAGTGACGGCGTCTCTTCCGTGGATTGACCTCCCAATCTACCAAGATTGGAAGCCAAAGCGTCACATTTTTCCCTTGCCCCTCAACTTTCTCTTCATAATTGCTGAGGGGCACAGGGCCCTGGGTGGGGCTTTGGTTTCCCGGGCGTTTCCGCACCCTCCTCAGCCCACCGCCATGGAGTGGCTTCGGTCACCCAGGCTTTATTGTGGTCGGCGGGGAGGGTTCTGTGGGGGCACTCGGTTATGGCCTTTGAATTGCTCGGGGCCTTGGGGCTGTTCGGCCAGGCAGCTTGGGGAACAACAACAACAACAACAACAACCTTTTGAGTACCCGCGACGTGTGTAATATTTCATTCTAGCTAAATTTAGACGATATTATACCGCTTAGGAAGGATCTGTGGTAGTTAAAAAGAGTTGGTTGAGAAAGTTTGAAGCTTTACTATTGCTACAGGTCCTTCCTAAGCTGAAGAAAATCGTCTAATAGTTGCCTGAATACGATGAAAATGACGTCGCCGGTACTTTACGGGTTAAGTGTGGAGGGGGTCTGACAAAACGGTTGTCTTAATTCAGTGGGCAAACTAAAATTATCTATCTATCTATCTATATGCTCAGGCCCAATCCCCACTTTTCCTATATATATTTATATTTTCTATTTTATTCTATTTTATTTGGGGTTTTTTCCTTTTTTCTTGGGGGTGGCAGACTCAAGACAGAGCAAGAACAGGGAAAACACAAAAACAACATAAAACAATGAACAAACATACACAAAAACACAAATTCACACATATCTAGGTCACCCAGGAGAAGACCCAGAGACCAGGGTCACCAAGGTCGCTCCAGCACTCCCCCGGCCCCCGACCACCCGGAGAGGTTCCGATCTCTGCAGGCAGACATGCAGCGGAGCCGAAGCTACAAGCCCGTCCAACACACTTCCAGGCGCACCCTTCATATTAATCGTCTCCCCGGGCCAGGCGCCTGATGGACTATTATCTACTCAAACTTGTGCCCCACCCCTTCCCCCAAATGACCACGTGTTCACTCAACTACTCACAAGCATTCTCCATTCACTCCTGTCCACCACCACTTTCCCTGCCTGATCTATAGTCATTCCTCTATCATCCAAAGCTTTTCTTACACAGTCTCTCCATCTCAATGGGGGTCTTCCTGCCTTTCTATCTCCCCTTGTGTCTGACTCACATATTCTCTTTGTAAGCCTTTCATCTCCCATTCGTTCAACATGACCATACCATCTCAGCACCCTTCTGCCCACTCTGGCTGACAAATGTTCCTGCTGCCCCACTCTCCTACGTATCTCTTCATTCCTCAATCCGCCCTACGAGTAACTCCAAACATACTCCTCAAGCAGGTCATCTTCATCACATCCATCTTTCTTTTCTCCTTCTTCTTCAGAGCCCATGTCTCAGCCCCATATATCACTGTTGGCACAACAATTCCTTGATACAGTGCAATTTTTACTTTCATTCCAAAATTTCTCGTCTTCCACACACTTCCCATTGCTACTTGTTCCAATATTTTCCCATCCACCCTCACATCTAGAATGGCCCTATTATCTCCCCTATTACACACCATTACTTTACTTTTATTGATGTTCACCTTTAGTTTCCTCCTTCCACAAACCACACCAAACTCTTTGACTACCCACTGCAGTTTCTCCTCGGAATCAGCCACCAATGCTGTGTCATCAGCAAACAGCAACTGATTCAACTCCCAATCTCTACCATTCTTTCCTACTAAACCCAATCACCACACCACACTATCCATAAACATATTAAACAGCCATGGTGACATTACACAACCATGTCGCAAACCTACCTTTACCTCAAACCATTCACTCAACTCACCATTTCCTACTTTAACACATGCTCTGCTCCCTTCATAAAAACTCTTAACTGCTTCTAACAAATTTCCTCCAATTTCATATAATCCTTAACACCTTCCACCATTGCTTCACGATCCACCACGATCATACTATCTATCTAATTCTATCTATTGCCTGACGCCGTGATCCCCGAAGGGGTGGCCACTAACGACCCGCCCTCCCCTTGCACCTCTGTCCCAGTCGTTCGACGCCCCTCCCCCCCAAACCAGACACCAAAGCCCTCGACTCATATACTACCATAACTCCATCCTGTCCACCCGTCTCATTCGGTCTCACCTCTCCCTCTCTGGTCCCAAATACAGACCGTCGCTCTCGTACACCCTCTTATTAATTCTCATTCTAGCTTATCCATACGTTCCACTGGCACTAAAAACCATCTTGATGATCCCTCCACCAAGGGTAATGATCCGGCATACCCTACCGCCTCACCTCTCATTACATTCACAAGGGGGGTCCAGCAGTCGCCACAATATTTTCCCTTGTTCACCGGGGTGGAGGCACATAATCGCGTCAAATTCAACCTCGTCTACAATCTCTCGGCCCTCACAAGTCTAATGCCATGCGTACCTTGTGTATCCGACGTTGTTTTTTTGCAAGATCGTGTTTCCTACACTCAATCTGGCACTCTCCACATACATTTTTCAGTCTTTTCTCCACTCTCATGAAATTACACCATCCACACCAAAACTGGTCGATTACTCCCTCAACAGGCTCACTGTCCTACAGCGCCTAGCATTTAGGTCCCTCCTAAAACTATAAGCATTTTCATTTTGCATCAAACCCTTGTAAAACAATCTCTCAAATCCTCCCATTCCTGGAAAAAAAAGTGTCTGGATCAACCAACACCCTCAATACTAATTAATCTCTCTCCTCTACGTCTCTCCTCGTCTTCTCGTCCTCGGATCCGCATCAAAAAAGTCTCGTCTCTCGGTCGTCTGCTTCTCTCTCACTCTCCTCGCTCTGTCTTCGTCCTTCCTCAGTACAGTATAGACATTGGCAAGGACAATAAGGGAAAAGGAATCACACTCCACAAACTTGTAAAAATAAAACAAACACTGAAAGTAATTAAAACACTTGTCACAAACATAGTAGAAGGGAAGTGAACAAAGTTACTTAGGCCGGCGAACAAACAAAATTACGAAATGACTATTTCCATAGGAAAGTGTCCGACAACCCCCCAAAAATTCGCTACAGTTACGTAAATACAAAATAAACCGATCAAAAGCGGAATCGGACCGCTAATAGAAGATGGCCATAAACCAATAACAGGTGACACAAACACGGTCAATTCTGGTGCTCAGCAAGATATTTTGGCTCAAGTTTAACAGAAGACAAGTATCGATCCTACCCCTTGACAATAACACCATCAACTCATGTGATAGGAGATTTCAACCATCAGTGTTAGTCGAAGTAACAATCAAATTGAGTAATTTAAATGTAAAAATAAGTACCGCCTGACCATGACACGCGTCCACCTGCACCGCGAAAATAATTGAAGAATGTCTACTGTACGCAAATATCAAACACCCCTGACACAACTATTTTACCTTATCATTACTACAGGGGATTTTACCTGAGTGATTGGAGAGATGCGAACATTACGCCGATTATACAAGAAGGGTAGCAAGTCCAAAGCGAGTAAATTACAGACCAATTAGTCTAAACTTCAATTGTAGGAAATATTCAAAATTGAAAAAATCCTTAGAGATCAGATAGTAGATTCCCGTCGAAATCAAACAACCTAATCAAATTTAGTCAATCACGGCTTTAGATCAAATAAGTCCGCTAGCCTAACAACAAATTTGATTGTGAATTTGTATAACAAACTATTCACATATAACGACATGAACGCAATCACTAGATATAATCTTCTTGTGGCTTTCAAAAAGCTGTCGACAAGGTGCCGTCACCGAAAACTATTGGCTAAACTGGAGAGGATAGGTGTGATCAGAGGTGACAAATTCATATCTTGAATAAAAAATTGGCTTACAGACAGAAGACCGAGAGTCGTTGATAAATGGCGTGGAATCAGAGATGTGTCCTGTCACTATTGGAGTTGCGCAGGTTTCGATTTGCCTTGGACCCGGGTCCTGTTTCTCATTTACCTTAACGGTATTTGATGTAGGGGTTAAACAACGACCATTTCCAGATTCGCCGACAATACAAAAATAGGAAATACAGTCCTTAACGAAGATGATAGAAATGCGGTTGCAATCATGATTTAAAACAACAGATATCTGATTGGTCGAATAAAATGGCAGATGCGCTTGAATGTCGATAAATGTCAGGGTGCTGCAGGTTGGTAGCAGAAAAAACAATGAAATACAAATACGAAATGAATGGCAAACAAATAAAAACCGGCAACGGTAGTAAAAGACCTATGGTTACTAAATAATCTGAAAACCTAAAAACTTCCGACCAATGTATAGGCAAGCTGCACATAAGGCAAACATAGCATTGGGCTTTATTAAACGAAAAATACATGTAAACATTAAAACGTAATAGTGCCGACTTGTTCAAAGGTATGGTATGTAGGCCCCACCTTGAAGATGGTGTAGGCATAGATTTCTGGTCACCGGTTATCACTGATCAAGGACATTGTAAGACTCGAGTCAGTACGAGCGTAGAGCGACGAAGATTATACCCTCCTTAAAGAAATAGACACCATATTGATACAGACTTAAACGATTGAACCTGTTCTCATTAAAACAAAGACACTGAGGTCTGGGGGGTCAGCTGTATTGAGTGGCTTTAAGATACTAAAATGTTTCGACAAAGTCGATGTGAAATGCCCCTATTCACATTAAACAATACTAATCAAACTCGCGGAAATGGAAATGAAATTAAAAACCAAAAAGGCAAACCTAGATGTCACAAAGAGTTTCTTCACCTACAGTGTGGCGACCAGAGTGGAATAAAACTACCAGCGAGAGTGGTAGATAGCGACACAGATAAACGCTGTTCAAGGGAAGGCTTGACCTCTCTCTGCAGAGGTCTGGGGTGATCTGAAAAAAAAAGAAAAAAAAAAAAATGTACGTGTATGTGGGTGTGCACTGTACAGTATGTTATATATACTGCATATATATGTAATGTTTGTGTGTATGTATG
>CM064569.1:16972484-16979984 GCA_032716605.1 Paralithodes platypus
CTGGCTGCTCAAGGCCAGATTACGACCGCGGGGCTATAATATAACATTTTTACCAGCCAAGTGCTTTTACCCACTTGTGTTTTTTATTGTTTTCCCATGTTCATATGTTAATATTAAAAGTAACAATAGGACCATATGGATAAGTATTAATATATATATGGTAAATTTAACAATTTTTAGTGAGGCGAATGAATCAGAATACCTTCGCACGCGCGGGCTCAATTCAAAAATACCATAGCTGCGCAGTTAAGAGGTAAACCCCCCCACCCCTCATCAACCCACCATTCATCATCAGCCCCGCCATAACAAACCAGCGTATGGGCAATTCCTCCCCGACACCAACAGTGGTGCCCCTTCACCCTCTTCCACAAGATCAACATGATCCTGACCCCAACACAAACCACCACCTGCCATGGAATGCTGCAGGATTCAACCCGCCGTACTATCCTCCCAACCATAACTCAATTCTCATTGGCAAACACATATAAGAGCAGGTTTTGACCCTTCCAAAGGGCCTCATTATGGAGATCTCGAAACCTTTCGATGACCATCAACCCTGTCCCCAACAACCATAACATCCCCAAACACGTTCCCTCCAGTCCTTAATACATTATCTTCACTCCAGAAACATCAAATGAGACAGCTCCTACAAGAATTTGCGGATGTATTCGCAACAAAAACCCTCACTGAAATAGGAAGGACTCACATGGAAGAGCATCTTATTCACACCACAGGACCCCCCATACGTCAACCATTCTCGCAGAAAACAATCCCCTGGCAACGTCCAAGAAGACCGACAAGTACAAGAAATGTTGGGAGGCAGGAGAGAGCCACCACTTCCGTTCAGCCCCTGGTCTTCACCCGTGGTAATGGTAAAAAAGAAAAGATGGGTCCACACGGTTTTGTGTAGACTATCGACGCCCGAATGACGCAACCGTAAAAAGATGCAAACACCATTGCTGATCGCATCGATGACCATCACTAGACTCCCTCCACGGCTCCAAATGGTTCACCACCCTCGACCTTCAAGCGGATACTGACAAAGTTCCAATCAAACTGAGCATCGACGAGAAAACAGCCTTTTCCACCAGCGGAGGACATTTATACAAGTTCAACGTCCTACCTTTCGGCCTGTGCGACGGTGCACGCCACTTTTTCCCCGTCTCATGGAATCTGTGCTAAGAGGAACTTAACGTGGGATAACCTGTCTAGCGTAAACTAGATGACGTTCATTGTGTACGCGAAAACTTGGCACGAACACCTCCAAAGGCTCTGGCAAGTACTTCAGCGCATAAGACAGGCAGGTTTGAAACTTAAACCCTCAAAATGCGAGATCGCCCGGAAAACGGTAGATTTCCTGGACCACGTCATCTGAGAAAAAGGTATATCTCCAGACCCTCGTAAACTATCAGCCATAGCAGCCCTACTACAGTTAAAGGAGTGAGATCTTTTCTTGGCCTAGGCACTTATTACCTACGTTTTGTGAAAAAATTTTGTCACAATAGCCAAAACCTCCATCAACTCACCCACAAAGACACTGAATTCAGGTGGACACCAGAGAGAAACCAAGCTTTCAACATTTTAAAAACCAAACTAGTAAACGCCCCTACGGTAGCTTTTCCAGACTACCGACAACCCTTCAGATTGTACACCGATATTTCTCTCTATGCCATACTGTAGGTGCAGTCCTCACCCAAGTTCAAGAAAGAAAAGAACATATAATAGCTTGTGCCAGTTCAACCCTAAAAAACGCCCAACAAAATTACGCCGCCACAAAAAGGGAGTGCCTCGGCGTCATATGGGCATTAAACCATTTCCAGTCCTTCTTAATTGGAACGAAAGTGGGCCTTAAACCATTTCCGGTCCTTCCTAATTGGAACGAAAGTCGATATCATCACTGATCACAGGTCCCTACAATGGCTACGACTCTCAGAAACAAACTCAGCATTACTAGTACGATGGCGAGAGACGCTCGAAGAATACGATTTTGAAATTCATTATCGGCCAGGTAAACTACATACCAACGCCGACACCCTCTCCGCCTACCTGTACCTGACTCCATCACCTCCACCTTAGCAGCCCTGAGCCACTCATCCCCAGTGACCCCACCACAACCAGCAACCAATACAACCACAGAGCCAACCTTACTACAAGCCTGGAAGAGAAAAACAAAACCCAAAAGGATTCCCAAAGATATTTTTTACCACCTCCATCAGGTCGGTGACCAACTATATAAGGAATCCAAACACATCGCCATCGACCCCTGCACCGCCCAGGATATCATGATAATTATACATGAAGGCAACAGATACATTTGGGCCAAACTAAGATGCAATAAACGTTCCAACAGATATATTGGACCACCAACCCGTCGACCATCGCCAAGCGTGTCACCGAAGCCTGCAAAGCCTGTACGTTAGGCAAGTATAAAAGTAAAAGTCCTGGACAAATTTCAGCAAATATACCATGGCAAACATTATTCCTCGACGTAATGGGCCCTTTTATCGTGAGCAATAGAAAACGGTTTATAGTCACATCCGTGGATATTTTTCTACCGAAAAATTTACAAATTTATCTTGAAGGGGGGTCTAGGGCTTGATGGCGGTCTAGCGAGAAAACTAAGAAATAAAGGAATAAAGGAATTAATTAATGGACCAAAAAAAAAAAAAAAAAAATTCGTCTCCCCTTAATGTTAAAGGAGCTTATGCCTACTTATCTGGGACAGGGCATAGCTGAGGGGACATGGCAATTTACCGCCAACTTGGAAAACAAATCTATAGTTGAGGTGCGTCCTGTGTATATACACTCGACCAATAAATAAGATGTACGTACACTCGACCAAAAAACAATCTTTACACTGGTGAGCTGTAAATAATCTATTGTGAACGGAATGAATCGAATGAAACATATGTCTGTGAGGTATTGTCATAAGATTTCGATCCACTTCCAAAATGTTTAGAGCGTTAGTGTAAAGATTGTTTTTTAGTCAAGTGTACATCTCTGCTAGAAACATATAAACATGAATCAACATCTCTATAGTCGAATTTTCTATTCTTCCCTATTCATCCATTCAATTTCCTCCCTACTCTTCCACATATTGTATTCTTTCCTGTTTTCATTATTACTTAAAGCTCGGTTCACACATACACGTTCTAACGTCCCGTCCGTCCCCGACCAAGAAAATAACTTCTGTGTGTGTCCGTGTATGTCCCGTGGGTGTCCCGGCATAACACGTTTTCTGGCAGTTGCCCCGACCCACACGGACCATTTTATGCATGCATAAAAAGGACGCCGCCTAGGCGCTTTTTATTAAAAGGTCGGGGCCGGACGGGACGTTAGAACGTGTATGTGTGAACCGAGCTTAAGGAGGGTCACCGGCTTTTTTATCTTTCTCTCCTTCATTTCTCTTTCCCTGGCTTGTATCCATTCCCAATTTAGCCAACTGTTTTAAGACGTTTATCCCCATCCAGGTGTCGATATCTTCGTGGCGAGCGATAGCGAGCCAGCATTGTATGGAGAAATCCGGCTTCGCCGGAGAAATGTTTCTATCAAAAAATGTACAAAATTAGCTTGCTCTCAACACAAAAATATATATACGCTGGCTCGCTACCGCTCGCCAGGAAAATATTGACACCTGGATGGGGGTAAACGTCTTAAAACAGTAGGCTGAATGGGACCGAATGGATACAAGCTAAAGAGAGAGGGGGAGAGAAAGAGAAAAAAAAAAAGCGAGGTGGGCTGCCTTAACTTTGCATATTTTAAGATCTTGAGTGCCATTCAGGTGTTGATTTTTATCTGGGCGAGTGATAGCGAGCCTACATCCAACACAGTTTTGTATATACAATGCTTAAAGGTGGTCTGGGTGGCATTTTTTGTGAGGGTAGTGGATATATTTTGGTCTAATTATATAATATTATTTATATATAGATATTATACTAACCTCGCTAGACCTCTATCACACATAAAAAATACCTCAAAGACCCCATTTCAAGATAGATTTTTACATTATTCGGTAGAAAAATGACCCGAATTCCTCCTAGAATTACAGGTTCGCTATACCTTACTAGGAACAAAATTAACACCTACATGACACAAAAGGTCTGTAAATTGATAATGAAATGAGGCGAAAGGTCTTAAAATAACCAAACTAATGGAACGAATGTCTACAAATTTCAAAGCTAATGGAACTAAGAATATGAGAGAAAAAGCAACTACCGATACCCCCCCTTAACCTTTTGATGGGCTGGTCTATCAGAGTGAGAGCTGAGCAATCTCTGCCATACCCATAGCTTACTCTGACTTTTCCTTTAACTTATATATTTTCTAGATCTCGAGTGACGGCGTCTCTTCCGTGAATTGACCTCCCAATCTACCAAGATTGGAAGCCAAAGTGTCACATTTTTCCCTTGCCCCTCAACTTTCTCTTCATAATTGCTGAGGGGCACAGGGCCCTGGGTGGGGCTTTGGTTTCCCGGGCGTTTCTGCACCCTCCTCAGCCCGCCGCCATGGAGTGGCTTCGGTCACCCAGGCTTTATTGTGGTCGGCGGGGAGGGTTCTGTGGGGGTACTCGGTTATGGCCTTTGAATTGCTCGGGGCCTTGGGGCTGTTCGGCCAGGCAGCTTGGGGAACAACAACAACAACAACAACAACCTTTTGAGTACCCGCGACGTGTGTAATATTTCATTCTAGCTAAATTTAGACGATATTATACCGCTTAGGAAGGATCTGTGGTAGTTAAAAAGAGTTGGTTGAGAAAGTTTGAAGCTTTACTATTGCTACAGGTCCTTCCTAAGCTGAAGAAAATCGTCTAATAGTTGCCAGAATACGATGAAAATGACGTCGCCGGTACTTTACGGGTTAAGTGTGGAGGGGGTCTGACAAAACGGTTGTCGTATTCAGTGGGCAAACTAAAATTATCTATCTATCTATCTATATGCTCAGGCCCAATCCCCACTTTTCCTATATATATTTATATTTTCTATTTTATTCTATTTTATTTGGGTTTTTTTCCTTTTTTCTTGGGGGTGGCAGACTCAAGACAGAGCAAGAACAGGGAAAACACAAAAACAACATAAAACAATGAACAAACATACACAAAAACACAAATTCACACATATCTAGGTCACCCAGGAGAAGACCCAGAGACCAGGGTCACCAAGGTCGCTCCAGCACTCCCCCGGCCCCCGACCACCCGGAGAGGTTCCGATCTCTGCAGGCAGACATGCAGCGGAGCCGAAGCTACAAGCCCGTCCAACACACTTCCAGGCGCACCCTTCATATTAATCGTCTCCCCGGGCCAGGCGCCTGATGGACTATTATCTACTCAAACTTGTGCCCCACCCTTTCCCCCAAATGACCACGTGTTCACTCAACTACTCACAAGCATTCTCCATTCACTCCTGTCCACCACCACTTTCCCTGCCTGATCGATAGTCATTCCTCTATCATCCAAAGCTTTTCTTACACAGTCTCTCCATCTCAATGGGGGTCTTCCTGCCTTTCTATCTCCCCTTGTGTCTGACTCACATATTCTCTTTGTAAGCCTTTCATCTCCCATTCGTTCAACATGACCATACCATCTCAGCACCCTTCTGCCCACTCTGGCTGACAAATGTTCCTGCTGCCCCACTCTCCTACGTATCTCTTCATTCCTCAATCCGTCTCTACGAGTAACTCCAAACATACTCCTCAAGCAGGTCATCTTCATCACATCCATCTTTCTTTTCTCCTTCTTCTTCAGAGCCCATGTCTCAGCCCCATATATCACTGTTGGCACAACAATTCCTTGATACAGTGCAATTTTTACTTTCATTCCGAAATTTCTCGTCTTCCACACACTTCCCATTGCTACTTGTTCCAATATTTTCCCATCCACCCTCACATCTAGAATGGCCCTATTATCTCCCCTATTACACACCATTACTTTACTTTTATGATGTCACCTTTAGTTTCCTCCTTCCACAAACCACACCAAACTCTTTGACTACCCCCTGCAGTTTCTCCTCGGAATCAGCCACCAATGCTGTGTCATCAGCGAACAGCAACTGATTCAACTCCCAATCTCTACCATTCTTTCCTACTAAACCCAATCACCACACCACACCATCCATAAACATATTAAACAGCCATGGTGACATTACACAACCATGTCGCAAACCTACCTTTACCTCAAACCATTCACTCAACTCACCATTTCCTACTTTAACACATGATCTGCTCCCTTCATAAAAACTCTTAACTGCTTCTAACAAATTTCCTCCAATTTCATAAATCCTTAACACCTTCCACATTGCTTCACGATCCACACGATCATACTATCTATCTATCTATCTATTGCCTGACGCCGTGATCCCCGAAGGGGTGGCCACGAACGAACCGCCCCCATGCACCTCTGTCCCCAGTCAGTTGACGCCCCTCCCCCCAACCAGCACCGCCCTCGCTCATATACTACCTCACTCCATCCTTCCACCTCTCATTCGGTCTACCTCTCCCTCTCTGTCCCTCCACCTCGCTCTCGTACACCCTCTTAGTCATTCTCTCGCTTTCCATACGTTCCATATGGCCGAACCATCTTGATGATCCCTCCACCAGGTAATGATCCGGCATACCCTCCGCCTCACCTCTCATTACATTCACATCCAGCAGTCTACACAATATTTCCCTTGTCACCAGCACATAATCCATCAAATCCCTCTCTACAATCTCTCCCCTCACAAGTCTATGCCATGCGTACTTGTGTATACACTTTTTTTTGAAGATCGTGTTTCCTACACTCAATCTGCACTCTCCACATACATTTTTCAGTCTTTCTCCACTCTCATTTACACCATCCACACCAAAACTATCGATGACTCCCTCAACAGGCTCACTTCCTACCCTAGCATTTAGGTCCCCTAAAACTATAACATTTTCATTTGCATCAAACCCTTGTAAACAATCTCTCAAATCCTCCCATTCCTGGAAAAAGTGTCTGGATCAACCAACACCCTCAATACTAATTAATCTCTCTCTCTCTCTCTCTCTCTCTCAGTACAGTAGAGACATTGGCAAGGCAATAAGGAAAAGGAATCAACTCCACAAACTTGTAAAAAATAACACAAACACTGAAGTAATTAAAAACTTGTACAAAAATAGTAGAAGGGAAGTGAACAAAATAATTAGGGCGAACAAACAAAATTACGAAATGACTATTGCCAGAGAAAGTGCCACAAACCCCCACAAATTCTACAGTTACGTAAATAAAAATAAACAGATCAAAAGCGGAATCGGACCGCTAATAGAAGATGGCCAGACAATAACAGGTGACACAAACACGGCAAATCTGCTCAACAAATATTTTGGCTCAGTTTTAACAGAAGAAAGTATCGATCATACCCTTGAAAATAACACCTCAACTCATGTGATAGGAGATTTCACCATCAGTGTTAGCGAAGTACAAATCAAATTGAGTAATTTAAATGTAAATAAGACCCCGGGACCTGACACGCTCCACCCGAAAAT
>CM064569.1:16982484-17161179 GCA_032716605.1 Paralithodes platypus
TATCCATCATTGGCACATATAATCCTGGCGGTCCGATATCACATCAAGAATTAGATCACTACATCCAACAAGTCACCTCGCCATTCATGGTGATAGGTGACCTAAATGCCAACCATCTATCTTGGAGCAGAGGGACACCCAACACTGCCGGAAACAACATTTATAACTACATGCAAAATACCAACTATAGCCTGTTATCAGAACCCTTTTCCCCAACATATTTCAACCTACAAACAAATTACACGTCTACGATTGACATCTGCTTTGGATCAGGAATACTATCTGCGGACATAACATCCAAAGTAGGACCTGACCTAGGTACAGACCACTGCCCCCTACACGTAGTATTTAAAAATTTCACCCCTCCAATTTACCCAGTAGCACTACCCAAATGGCGCATCCCTTCCAAATTCAACTGGAAATGTTGGCAAAATTCAGTTACAATCCCAGAAACCAGCTCCACAGATCCCAACAATATGCACAACAATCTGACCGAATCAATAAACAATGCAGCCAAACAACATTTTAAGGGGAGCGTCCGGGAGCGTCAGGCTTTTACTCTAGAACGTGTCAGTGGATTTTGTCTGTATTTCATAAGATTTTGTACACGTATAGGGGACCTAACAACTAAGAAATTTCCAAAATTTTAATTCTCTAGGACAATTATTTTTTGAGTTAGGTGTGTAAATTTATGACTTTTTGTAAAATCAAAATCTCATTTAAATGTTGTTGCTTGATTGTTTTAATGCATTGGGGGTACTAACAATAGGTGTAGTTTCAATTGTACGTTGATACTTTTTTCCATTTTGTATCTAATTGTAGAATTAGGGCATTTACAATTAGGTACAAATTAGGTGACAAATGTCTCGGGGTGCTGTGTCGAAATGGGAAAGAAATAAAAACAAATGGCGACGTGGAGTTGTAGAGAATTCATGCCCTTTCCAATGACACCAAGAAGATTGTTGTAGCATGTTTGGTTACGTCAGAACTGCGCCGACAAGTGAACTTTCTTACGTGAGGTACTAAGGCACGAGAGCTGTTGCAAGCCAGCCGGCCAGCCGCACCCTACCTCTCTCGCGGCTTGGACCACACTGCTCTTTCTCCTCCACCACCACCACACCCTTCGTTGTTACCCGGGTTGAGTACCAGATACTGTTAGGCAAAATATCTAAGAACGTCATATTTTCACCAAAAATTCATGGTTTTATTTTTTATTTTTTGCAGATCCGAAACCCATAATGCATTTTCTACGCGTCTGCGCGACCCGCGACCCGCGGAAACTTTAAACTAGCCCAGAAATAACATGCTTCCAGACGGAATATTGCCTCAGGATTTTAACTGAAGACAGAGGGATGGGTGATGATGCCATATATCGGGTTGCGCAATATTGCCGTTTTGAGCACTATTACGTGTATGAGCCGGACGCTCCCCTTAAATGCACATCAGGTCAACCCTTCAACAAAATTTTAAGGCCATGGTGGAATGAAGAGTGTTCCAAAGCGGTAGCTACTCGCAGAAGAGTGATTCAGAAACAAAGGAGATCAAAATCGCTACAAAACTGGATCCAGGTAAAAATAAACACTGCTTATGCCAAGAAAACCACTCAGTCAACATGCACCTCTTGCTGGAGGAAATACTGCAGCGAAATAACTCATGAAACACCACTAAAAGAAGTCTGGAACAGATTCTGAAACATTAAAGGCCGTCCATCATTCCCAACATATCCCTTTATAATTGACGGACAAATGTGTCTATTACCAAAAGACAGAGCAGACGCAATAGCCAACCATATACAGTCAAAACAGCAACAAGAACCCCATGCAGACCCAGAAGAAACCGCTAGAATTAACAACGAAATCTTTACAGCAGCAAAACGGCCCAATCAAATGAATCAAGCCTTCACCCATTTTGAGTTGGAAACGGCAATAACCCACCTTCCTACAGGCAAAGCAGCGGGGGAAGATCGCATACCGTATGAACTCGTAAAATACCTGCCCCCAACATCACACCCTCAACTACTCAACCTTATTAACACAACCTGGAAACAGGGCAAGCTCCCTCACTCATGGCAGAAGGGCATCATCCCCTTCCTCAAACCAGGAAAAGACCCATCCCTCTCCCCATCATACCGACCTATTACCCTCCTACCAACCTTGAGCAAGCTAGCCGAAAGAATGGTAAACACGAGGTTAGTTTGGCATCTAGAAAGAAACAATATTATCCCACCAATACAGGCTGGCTTCAGAACCACCTGCTCAACAGTAGACCAGGTGCTTAACCTAGAACAAGCAATCCTCTCTTCACTCTCAAACCAAAAGACATGCATTGTTGTATATTTAGATCTGTCATCAGCCTTTGACACAGTTCCCCACGACCTCTTGCTCTCCAAACTAGCCGGCCTTGGTGTACAAGGGAACTTTCTACAATGGCTACAAGCATTTCTATCCAACAGAACAAGCCAAGTGTACATCCAAGGCCAAATGTAAAATCCTATCAAACACAATAAAGGATTAGCTCAGGGCTCCTCACTAAGCCCCCCCCTCCCCCTTTTCACAGCATACCTATCCGACACGCCAACAGTAGCACCCGCCAAGATAATGCAATATGCCGATGACATAACATTATATGCCTCGGATCACAAACCTCAAATAGCGGAACAGCAAATCCAGGACGCACTCAACACCTTAGTACGTTGGATTAACAAAGCAAAACTAACCATCAACCCAACAAAGACAGTATATCAAATCTTTACCAGAAAGAAAAATGTAAGACCCCTACGGCTCACACTCAATGGAGAAGATCTACAACAAACACTTGCTCATAAATATCTGGGAGTAATTTTTGATGCCCCACTCCTCACATGGAAAAATCACATCGAATACCTTACACAATGCACCAATCAAAGACTCAATATCATGAGAGCACTTACTGGAACAACCTGGGGTGCCGATGCTACCTGCTTACGAACCTTCTACATAGCATACATAAGGAGCAAACTAGACTATTGTGCCCAGGCCTACACCTCAGCCACACCAGTACACCTTCACAAGCTGGAGGTGATTCAAAATACTGCTATGAGAATCATAACAGGAGGTCTCAAATCATCACCAATAGCCAGTCTCCAGTGTGAAACTAACCTAATCCCCCTAACCACCAGAAGAGACTTACAGTGCTCTTCATACTTCTCAAAAACATATAACGCCCCCCCCCCCCCCCCTCCCACCCTTTTTCAGCATCTCTCCGCAACATACCAATACGACCTTAGGAGAACCGGACCCGCAAATCACCTTTCCGAGAAAGAATAAGCCAGATCATACACAGGAAGGCCCGTATTTTTCTGGGCTGCCAAACGCAACCCATGGTACCTCCAGTCCCACCATGGGAATATACCCCTCCTAAAACTCACACAGATCTCATAACCTTAAAAACTAAGAAGGACAACCCATCCCAATTAAAACAGGAATTCCTAGAAATTCTGAATACCCAGCATAAAAATTCCACTCACATATACACAGACGGATCACTCATCAAACACGGAAACACCACATCAACATCAGCAGCACTATGGATCCCAAAATTTCATCTAATCGTGGGATGGAAGCTCCCCAAACAAACATCAGTGTTCACTGCAGAGCTGTACGGACTCAATCAAGCACTAGAAATCATCAGTACCCTTCCACCAGGCCCATACACAATATGCTGCGACTCCAAGAGCGCTATCCAGGCCATTACATACAACACAACACAAAGTAAGGAACTCGTATACCCCATGCTCCAACTACTCACTAACCTCCCCCTACAAGGTTATACTATGAGCTTCCAGTGGGTACCTGGCCATATAGACATACTCCACAATGAAATAGTCGATGAACTCGCCAGGGGCATGCACTCCCTCAGAAGAATTACACCCCTCCCCTACACTACAATAGACAGAGCCAACATCCTAAAAGAAGACATCCTCCAAGACTTCAAGGGTGAATGGAAAGTCACCATCACTGGCACAAGATACGGAAATATCAAACCCGAATGGTCCATATGGAAAATACAAAATACAAGAACAAAACTCTAAATACAGCTACATTCCGCCTACGGACAGGACACACAAGACTAGCGGAGCACATGCACAGAATGGGACTAGAAGAAGACGAGAACTGCCCCTACTGCCTCACCCCAGAAACAGTGGAACACTATCTACTTCATTGCCATAGACATTACAGCGCTCGCACCCACCTGAGAAGAACAGTGGCACAACACGGAGGGACCTTCAATCTACAACATATCCTAGGAGGAGGAGATATTGACCAACAAGGCAAACATGCAATTGCCTCAGCTCTAGGAACATACATAAGAGCCACAAATAAAACTTCAGACATCTAATAACATCAACGACAAAACAACTCCCAACACACAGAAAACCTACCCCTAACCAATACAGTATGGTACCACCCATACTGGTACTGTACTGTACTGTACTAGACCTCTGCCAACCTTACAAAACCCGAACATGACTCAACCCGACTTGACATAACGACTTACCTCCTATTAGACCTTAATAACCAATCCTCATCTTACCTATTTACTTACCCTCAACACACTTTCCAGTCCTTAATGACCTTGACCTATAGTTAAAACTATGTAGGGTACAATACTTGTACTCACTATTTAGACATCCTATCTGTAGATCCCTTTCAACTAACAAACTTCCCTTCCCCTCAGCAAGCAACTCTATGCCTGTGCAGTAATCTGGAGATCTGAAATACTCCGAGCAAACTGCACATATAAATATCAAGAAGAAGGAACCCTCTCCCAGAATCAGTCTTTCCCTCTTCCTATGACTTAAATTGCTTCAAACTCCGTGTGTCCAGGCATTTTGGCTTGAACGTCCCTTGATTTTGGCCCTGTCACTCTTTCAACTATGGGGGAGGCACTCGATACAGACCGTTCTGCCTTTTGCCTCCCTCACTCACATAGGGAAAACAAAAAACATCACCCCACCATACAACCACAACTTTCCCACATAATCTATATTTTATTAATTTCACCACAACACCAACCACCCCCAATGAAATGAATGAAAACATAGTATGTAATCTCAAGACTTCCACCACCCCACCACCTAATAACAGTCAACCCACCAGCTCCACACCCATCAACTCTTCCTTAAGGGGAGACAGACCGTTTTTCTGGACCACCTTCTCCCTAATGCTTAGCCCCACTAGTTTTGAGATTTTAAGACGTTGGTTCCATTAGTATGGGGTTTTTTCACCCCATTTCTTTGTCAATATTAGAACCCTTCGTGCCATATTGGTGTCGATTGTTTCCTGGCGAGCGATAGCGAGCCTGTATTTTTAAGAGGAATCGGCCTGTGGCCGGGACATGTTTCTACCAACAAATTTACAAATCTAACTTGAAGGGGGTTCTATTTTTTTTGTTTTCTAATCTTGATGGAGGTCTAAGGAGGAAAAAAAAACAAATATGAATAATTGAATTAATAGACCAAACAAACAGCCACTGTCCCTATAATGTTGCCAACACCCGTCTACCCAGCCCCAGGACCGTACCATTCCTTCTCCACCCTACCCACACCTCCACGCCACCACTACCAACCTGCCATATTAAGGGGAGACGGACCGTTTATATATATATTTTTTTTGGTCTATTAATTCATTTATTCCTTTATTTCTTAGTTTTCTCGCTAGACCTCCATCAAACTTAGACAAACACCCCATAGACCGCCCTTCAAGATAAAATTGTACATTTTTCGGTAGAAAAATGTACCGGCCGAAGGCCGGTTCCTCTTAAAATTTCAGGCTCGCTATCAATCGCCAGATAATAATCAACACCTAAATGGCACGAAAGGTCTTAAAATTGACAACGGAATGGGGAGAAAGGTCTTAAAATCTACAAACTAATGGGCCGAACGTCTTATAATCTCAAACCAAATGGGGCTTAACACGAAGGAGAAAGGGGATCAGAAAAACGATCCATCTCCCCTTAACCTCAACAGTCCATCAGCCTCACCTTAATTTACAAAGGCTACCGAAATGAATAAACTAAACACAAATAATACACTTAGACCTCAAGAAACTTAGTTCAACACAAAAATACTAACAAGTGTTTTCTTTTGGTTTAGTTTGCACATTTCAGTAACCTTTAAACATTCATAGTTGGCAGCTAATTCTTGTGTGGGTATATAAACTAGGAGTTATAGACTATTCGCTGTAAGTAGGCGATAAATCATGACCCTTTTTGAGTTACAGAGGATAGAGTTCATGATTTCTCGCCTACTTACAGCGAATAGACTATAACTGTGTACCTTTACGTCAGTCACCACCTAGACAATAGTTTCTCAACATCGTAGTAAGCTACATGATTTTATGTACTTAGTATAACCATTTCAATGTCAGGTCATATTCATAGGTTAGATTTATTTATATTATAAATTGTGTTATCTTTGTTCACATATACTGTATTCAAGAATGTCCTCATTTGTTTGGTTAAGAAAGTGTAAAATTATAGGTTTGATTCCCGGAGGGAAGAGTGAAACTTAATATTTAGTAGGGGCCCCGTCATCATTGACGATATGCCTATTACTATGATAGTCTCCATTCAAGTGCCCGCGGTAGCCAGTTTCAATCTACCGCCGCGGGGAGAATGGAGTACGCTTCAAAAGGGTAACGCTTATTCTCTTATGGAATCATCTTATGATTGGGTACTCGCTACTAAAAAACCTTCGTAAAATATGAAAAAGAAAAATATACTTAATAATTGTTATACTACAGCTTTCCATCTCGTGGATTTCTTGTGCGGACTTCCTTGACGTGCTCTCTGAGCCGCCATACTTTCTTCACTGACATATTAACCCTTTCACGCACATATGACGCAGAGGTTGCCAGATTAGCAATAAGAAATAGAGTTCTCTCACTCTTATAATTACCTCTCCAAAATTAGTTTTCTGCCCACAGCTAACTCTAAGACAATGCAGAGGTTGAAGTAACTAACCTAAAGGTTTATAAATACCCCTGATGGTAACAAAGGCTTTAACCTGGCAACGGCGAGAAAGCTCATAAGAAGTTTTACTGGGCGAGGGCGGCACAGCTCTTAAGAGGGAGGCCTAAAAAAAACATTTAAACGCCCCCACTAGCACTAAACAATATATTTTTTTGTTTTTTCCCCTATACCTCATATCACTCTTCCACATCCCCTCCTTCCTCCCTTTCCCCTCCCCCTTCAATTATCACCTATTTTCCCTGTTATTCCCTAATTCGTTGGTATATTTTTGTGCTAACATTAGCAAACTGTGTGGAGGATATGCTTACGTGCCTAACGGGTGTGTTACATAACCGAGAGTGTGTATGAGTAGGCTCAGTGTGGCTTGAGGCCTCGTGGATGGAGGGGTTGCCTCAATTTGCTCCATAATTCATGAATGGGCTGGTCCATGTATATTCGCGATTTTGACCAGAAAAATTATATTTTCACTTGTTTTATTGTTGTTACAGGTTACTATCTTCATAGTGAAGGTAAAATAGGCTCATGTGAATAAGTAATAACGATTTTTATCGTAAAATTACGATTATAGGCCTGAATGGAGCCTATAATTATGCTCGCCCATGGGCATCGAGTTCAATACCCCCTGCTCGCCGTTTATAGGTTAAAGTATCCCTAATAGGCTCAAAATTGCGTCATATGTTGGAGAGGGTTAAGATTTAACCTCAAGACATCAAGCGAATAGGAAGGGTATGGACGGGAGGGCCCTACATCGTCAATGATTACGGGGCCCCTACTAAATATTAGGTTTTCATTCTTCCCTTCGGGAATCAAACCTACAATTCATTAGTGGCCCTTCCATCATTGACGATATGCCTGATATCTTAAGACTGGAGTGGGGCATTCGTGACAATATCAAAACCACTAACAAATTACCGTAGGTAGAGACAAAGAATCCGTATAACAATTTAGGTCTTTGTTGTTTACATACAAAGTATAAAAATAGAAAAAAGAAAAGCAGTGCGTTACTTCAAAGAAGATCTGCTTATAAGTGACTGGATCTGCACTTTGTGATCCGTCATAATGTTGTTTGAGGACATATTCTTATTCCCTTTCCAAGAGATACCGACCCATAACTCTTTGGATTATATACTGGCCTTAAAAATATTTGTACATTTCATATAAGTTTGTACACTTTGTTTATACTATATACAGTAGTTGTAACTATGATATATATCTTCAAAACTAAAAGTAAAACTTGGAGCTGTAGAACCAGCTCGACTTATTAAGTATCACAGCTCGTGATCTTATCACAATATCCGGCGGAGGAGCTCTAGGGGTCTTTGAGTTTTCTAGCACCCCCCACCCCCCCTCCTTTTCACCTTTTAAGATTAGAACTTAATTAGTAATAGCACATTGACTAATAGACCCGCTGCCGTAACGCCACACAAGTCAGTTTTGGTTTATCCAGAGCCACCGACAGGTATCGCGTCAAGAAAGTATGATTGAAACCCCACAACTTTGTGTTAGCTATGTCGTCAATTGAATAATTTTGTAAAAATCTCAGGGAGACGGCCCACTTTCTTATGTCATGGGCTCTGCCCACTATGCCGGGATTACTTTCTTTAATTATGTCTACGAGTAAAGAAGCCAATTTCCTACTCGTAATGCGATTACCTGTTTGGTTGACCCATAGGAAGCCTGGTTGTTGAGATTGTGCTACCCTCAAAAACTTAATTAAAGCCTGTACTAGGCACAAAAGGTGATGAGTATGTCCGCGTTTCAGAGCCGGGACAGTAAATTCTGAGAATACATGATCACCATGTTCATTCTTTGCAATAAATGTGGGAGACGGAGCGATTTGTAAGTGTTCGTTCAGTCTCCCAAACCTGAGGCAGCTAGGTTCGTTGCTCATCGCCGCCAGCTCAGATACACTGTTTCCTGTCGCCAAAGCCATAAGGAACACAGCCTTCTTTAATAATGAATCAAAATCCGGCGCATGGTTATACTTGCGCGAGTGAAGTAATGACAAAGCTTTGTCTAACGACCAGGTAGGCATGAGCTGGCGTGGTGGTGGGCGTAGCTTGAAACATGCCCTCATTAACCCTTTCTCCTCTGCCTGTGGTATGGATGGACCAGTGAGGTCGAGGAAGGGATTCCGAATGGCAGACAAGTGATTCTTTAGTGTAATTCCTAAGAAGCACTTATGTTCAAACAAATAATCTAAGTATTTAAAAATCAGAGCTATCGAGGCGTCTGTTTGTGCTGCCTCCACTATCCAGGTTGTGAACGTTTTCCAATGTGATTGGTATTGTCTCCTGGTGGACATAGTATACTGATTAAGAAATTTATTTGTAACACTCTCTCCATACTGAGTCAGCCATTTGGCATTCTGAATGTCCATAAGGCAAAAGTCAGCGAGGTCTCTAGGTTGCCAATTGTTTCCAAGTGGAAGTACGAGACCGGGAGTGACACCGGGTTCTCGCACCACGTTTTCAACTGGTGGTACCACACCTGAGCCGGCCATAGTGGCGCGATCATCGAGACTAGGCCTCGGTAACCCCGTAGTTAGTGAACTACTTGACACATGAGTGAAGCGTATGGAGGCGGAAAAAGATCGATGGAATTCCATTTGTTCCAGTCCTCTGACAATGCATTGGGACCCCCCGCCGAAGTCACTTCCCGGCGGGTTAGGTAGAGAGGGAGCCTGTGGTTCCCTTCTGATGCAAATAGATCCAGTTGTGGACGGTATGGCTCTGCAATCATCTTGTTGAAGTTTTTTGTCTGAGTGCCCATTCTACTGAGGTGCTCTGTCTCCGGGACAGAGCGTCTGCCCAGACGTTCGCTACGCCCGGGAGGTAAGATGCATTCAGAGGAATGCTCAGCGATTCGACTAGAGCAAAAATCTTTTCCGACAATTCCAGCAATTTCCGAGACCTTGTTGACCCTTGCTTTTGAATGCAGTGTACCGCATTCAAGTTGTCCATTCTGAACGCAATTGACTTCCCCTGCAATGAAGAGCCGTGAGTTTGAAGGAAAACAGTGGGACTAAGAGTTCTTGTTTGTTTATATGAAAGTTCTCGTCTTGGGACCAAAGACCCTGGCCCTGGTGTCCTAGGGTCGACTGATATCCCCAGCCTATTGTCCCTGAAGCATCTGTGTCTACCCATACCGTAGGTGGAGGAGAAACCCACGTCATTACTGAGTGCAATGTTTCTGTCCTTGCCCAGACCGACAGTAAGTTGTGAATTAATGGAGGGATGGCCCATAACTTTCCCGCCGGCAAAAGAGGGAAAAATTTGTTGCCTTCCATGATTAATCTTTTCACTTTCAGCCGGACCAACTTCACAGTTAATTGGATCCAATTGAGAGAACCGATCAGGGATTCCCATGTCGTCCTTGTCGTATTCAGACTGTGGAGAAAATGAAACAGTTTCCTGCAAAATCTGTTGCGGTTGTCCACACTCTGAGTAAGAGTCAGATTGGCTGTGTCCCAGACCAGCCCTAACCATTGAATTTCCTGTGTGGGGACAAGGAGAGACTTTGCCAAGTTGACCTTGAACCCTAGGGTCTGTACATGATTTATCACTTGGTTTACATGAATCTGACATAAACTCTCTGACTTTGCCACTACCAGCCAGTCGTCTAGATACCACATAACCTTGATGTCTTGAGCTAAGAATGGAATCATGGCTTGCCGGACTAATTTTGTGAAAACTCTTGGTGCCAGGTTCAACCCGAAGGGTAATCTCTGAAAGACGTAAGTCTCTTGCCTGATCCTCAAGGCGAGGAATTTTTGGAACCTTTTGATTATGGGGAAATACCAATAGGCATCTTTCAGGTCTAGGGAGCACATCCAACCTTGCGGTGGAAGTGTGAGCCTGATTTGATTCACTGTGAGCATCCTGAAGGGTGAATTATGAATATGGGTGTTCAGATGCGAGAGATCTACTACTGGTCACATCTGCGCACTGTCCCTCTTTGGCGCTAGAAAAAGTCTGGAGGTGAAAACATGGCTAGTTGAATCTACCGGGACAATGACATGCTTGGCAATAATTTCTTGGACAAGTGACTCCAGCTCTAAAGAAACATGATTGAACTCTTGAGTTTGACTTAAACGAGGTCGCTGGAGCCACCGCCAAGTGGTTCCTTTGCTTACCACTGTCCGGGCCCAAGTTCGCCGGGGCCAGGCCCTGCGGCATGCCTGGAATGACCGAGTTTCTGTACTAGGTCTGTTCGGCGGAACTACCCTCGGATCCAACTCGCCTGCGATAGGCCCCGGGAGAGAGAGAGTGTGACTGACTAGATTTTGGGTGGTGGTGTAGTGGGATTAGACGGCTGACTAGGTTTGGCAGACGTTGCTCCCTGATGAGGCTTGTTGTGTGACTTACCTTTGTTGTCCCACTTGCCTGACTGTTTACCCTGCCTTTGCTTGTGCTGAGTACCTCCCTGCTGTTGGGGAGACCTAAGGTCCCGAAAGGACTGTTTACCACCAGATGCTTGAGGCTTATATCCACCTTTTGGTTTAGAGTACAGTTTCTTGAACGACCCCTTCCTAGGCTGGGAGGTACTCTGCTTTAAGCCGTCTACCATGTTAAACACTGCACTCCATGTATCCATATTAAGTAGTGAGGCAGTTAATACTGGGAAAAGTGTTGCCCGGCGACCAATGTCTTCCGGCAACTTCTTTACCAAGTATACCCTCAAGTCCTAGCGTGCTCTGACCGCCTCCATGATAGCTATTCTTATATCACCTAAGGACTGAATAGAGTTTTGTAACAGAAGCCTTCGTGACAGTTCCGTGGCCTTCTGCACATTTTGATCAGAGATGGCCGTTATGGTTCTTGTGAGTGAATGGGCAATTTGGCGACTTACGAGATACTGAGAGAACAGTCTAAGAGCTTTGCTGCGTAATTTAAAATCTCTGTCTAAGTGGGCTGGAGGGGGAGTACAAAAGGGGTCGTGTAATTCATAAAGTATTAGTTTGGGAGCCGCTAAGAAATCAAACAAAACCGGCGACACCCCTCCAGCCTTATTAACTGATAAAGATGACCATAAGTGGTTCTCTTGAGGGATCTGATGGGAGAAGTTAGAGGTAATGGTGGCTGCGAATTGTTGCGCCTCAATTTCCCAGTCAACCCATGGACCCGCACCTACCTGCCCCACCTGCAGAACTGGTTTGTGGACTAGATCGAGCGCCGGAATTGTATCCAATTTCGGTGTCAGTGCATTGAGTGACTTTATATCATTCATGCCATCAGATCGTGACCAATCCGCAAAGAGTCATGCAGCTGAGGCAGGAGGTAATGCCGGTGAAGCAGACCACACAAAAATATCAGCACTGTATACATTGGGTATGGCCTTAATTGTAACATCCAATAATTTCCCACCCACATCCTTTGCTCTAAGCTTCTCGCTCTTACTTACTTCAATGGTCCATTCACTAGGGACCGGAAGCTCCCCCGAGACGGTTTGTTGTGCCATGTGTGGTTTCTGTGCTATAGCCGGAATCCATTAACAGTCTGGCCCGTACAGGAGAGGCATAGGGCCTCTTCTCTGTGGGAGTTTGTCAAGAGGGAGAGGAGTAACATCTGTGATTACACATACATTAGAGATAGTCAAGGAGCCAGGCACTGTCGTGCTACATGCCGTGGTGGTTGTCGGAGTTATGTTAAGCGGAGGCAAAGAGACCTGGGGAGTTTTAATGCCGTTAGGTTCTAAAGGCCGTACCGTAGAGTCAATCGGGGGAGCTACCGGGGTACTAGTGGAAGGACCTTGGGTAGTAGGCACATATTGCTGCATAACTCTATGTAGGATGTCATTAACTTCATCCATAGTAACACATTTGCTGTGGGAACCCCTAGAGGACTGAGAGCTCTCTTCCGATTCCTCCTCATTGTTCACTTGTTAAGCCGAGGACAGATCAACGTCCTCCGGCTCCCCTGTTAGTTCAATAACCTCCGGCGTTTGTTGCCGGGTTTCAGGTACCTGATTATCCAGTGACCAAACTAGATCTGGGACAGACGAGGGGATTGTTTCTAAATTCACACTGTCCCTAGCCGTGTCCTGGTTATTACTTATCTGTGAGGGCTCTGACTGTCTCCAGACCCCCCGGCCATGCTCCGCAGGTGGTTGGGAGTCTGGTATCACCTGAGAGTTATCATAAGTCTGGTGTGCGCAAGTCTGAGAACCTCTATAGTTTTCGGCCAATACTCTATTCGACACAATCGGCGGAGCTCTACGTGTTACATAATTTAACTTAGGTATAGCAAAGGTAATGTCTTGTAGTTCACTCAAAGATTGGCTATGCACATCCCTAGGACTCGACTCAATACCCTCCGTCCCTACCTCCGAGTTGCCTGATTGGACGTTAGGCAATATGGAGGTTGAGGTGGAGGGTAGTGGCCGCGACCCCGTCGGAGGCTGGTCGCGCGGCTGCGTGTTATCCGTGCAGGCACTTCTATATTCTGAACTAGATTATTGTGTCGAAGAATCAGATTCCTCCCTCCGTCGTTTAGTCGACCTAGACGACTCTACTGACGAATGACGGGACCGGAAAATTAGATATGGCCACCGCTAATCTAACCTTCCGCTGGACTTAACCAAGAATAAACCTTAGGTTTTTTCCCCATTTTAGAACTGCTTACCTGTGACCAAGTGTCACTGGCCCAATATCCTTAAGCGTTTTACTATCAATGACTATTAGGACTAGAAGATAGTATGTTTCCACGCTTTTGTTATCACTGACTAGCCAGCAGTGTTTTCCACTAACTGTGCGCCGGGCGTACTCAGTTGCCGCGTGAGGCTATCGGTCAGGGCAAGTTCCCTCGGCGGGCCGAGTTAGGCTCCCTTAGGAATTAGCATTTCCGCCGGGATGTTTGTGGTTTAGCATACCACGCCGGGACATTTGGTAAGTTCCTTACTCGTCCACTGGACGAGAAAAACAGGCGGCCGGCTTTGAAAGCCGCCGGAAAAACGAACCAACATTTTCAGAGGTGCTGACTTATTTGGGAAAGTCAGCCACCCCCAAAAACCCACACCATCAGGACATCTCCTGATTCCCTGTAACATGTAAAATCTCACATGCAAAACTCAGGGAAACAACTTAGGCTATAACATATAGAGTAATTTTATTCATAAAATAATAACCCCTAGCCTTACCGAGAAACCCCTACTGAGGCTGGCCACGAGGCTCGTAGAAATACGCAACTCGGCAGCTACCCAACCTCCTGAAGACCCAGCAGCAGCAGCAGCACATGGTGGAGAGGCCCACGAAAGGGGCCCACACGCAGACAGAGACTCTAGAAGATTCCACACCACGTCTGGCAATCCTTAAACTAGAGCGTCTGTTAATAAACAATAATCCAACTGCCTCATAGAGGTGGCCTGAAGCATAATCCTGCGTAGAAGTAGCCTCCTAACTAATAGTTATGCAAAAGCTAAGGCGCAGATCATCAACACTTAAAAACACATAATTCGCAGATCCTGGGGGACTCGTAGGCACCTGTACAATAGTATCCTATATTAACACTTCCTGCGGACGTACCAATGGGGTAGACTGTGCTAGCTAATCTAAAACCTTGTTCAATACAACTCAGATATATACAAATGAGTAAGGACTCACTAGAAGGAAGAGAACGAAGAATGAAGCGGAGCACACTAGCACCCAACCTCTCGGTACGACCGCGGGAAGAGGAAGAAAGTATGGCGGCTCAGAGAGCAGCGTCAAGGAAGTCCGCACAAGAAATCCACAAGATGGAAAGCTGTAGTATAACAATTATTAAGTATATTTTTATTTTTTATATTTTACGAAGGTTTTTTCGTAGCGAGTACCCAATCATAAGACTATTCCATAAGAGAATAAGCATTACCCTTATGAAGCGTACTCCGTTCTCCCCGCGGCGGTAGATTCAAACTGGCTACCGTGGGCGCTTGAATGGAGACTATTACTGTATACTAATAGTCAATGATGGAGGCACCATTAATAAATATAAACTTATAAGTATTACCCTTGAATTGTGTATATCTATTAGATATTTGTTGTGTGTTAGTCACCATAATATATGTAAAACAAATTGTATTTATTATGGCAAATATTTCATGGCCTTCCAAAGGTACATAAATCACAATCCAAGATCAAAGCCATTAAAGAAGGGAATTTACAGTATACACTGGTCCCGAACCTTTCAGATTTAAAAATAAGGCCTATTGTTGCTGGTCCTGCTTGCCCTAACCACAGACTCGGTCATTTCCTTGATATTCTACTGCAACCTTTTCTAAAACTCATCCCTGCATACATAAAGAATAATCTAGACTTTTTAAATAAAATCCCTTTTCAGCTGAATGAAATATTTCTGACTCGAGACGTAGTTAGTCTTTACAGCAACATTATTCATGAATTGGGATACAAAGCAATAAGTTATTGGCTTGAAAACCATTATGCACAAACAAACCGTTTACCCTCTAACCTAATTTTGGAAGGGTGCAAATTAATCCTCGAAAATAACTCCTTCGAGTTGAATGGATCAAATGATCTACAAATATCTGGAACAGCAATGGGAACGAAGTTTGCCCCAAATTATGCAAATCTGGTCCTTGGATATTTGGAGAATACCTTATATTATAAAATACTCTCATCATTCGGCGAATCCATTGCCAATAAAATAAAGAACAACTATATGAGATATTTAGATGATGTCTTCATGGTATGGGATGAAAGAGATGGTGATGTATACACGCTAATAGACTTGATGAATGAACTTGATCCTAAAATTAATTTCACCTGTGATAAAATAGGAGATACGGTAACTTTCTTGGATGTTAAAATTATGAAGCAAACAAATGCAGTGATAACAGATGTCCACTATAAAGCTACTGACACAAAACAATATCTGGAATATAACTCGAACCACCCGAGACACGTAAAAAACAACATTCCATTCAACTTAACACGCAGAATGTGCACAATTGTTTCAGAACCTACGGTGAGAGATATAAGTTTAAGGGAATTAAAAAACTTTCTATTGGGTCGTAATTATCAAAAAGGCATAATATGTAATGGAATAAGTCGCGCAAAACAGATGTCCATTAGCGTACTACGCACCAGTTATAAAACAACTGACGATATACTACCATACATTAGAACATACAATCCTAACTTCGATTATAATTTCAGTGAAGCAAAATCCGCAATTACCCTATTACAAACCTCCCAAGAAACTAAGCATATATTTAAAGAGGTTTCATTAATAAAGTCGAAGAAACAACCCAGTAACCTTAAGAATTTGCTAACCAAGGCCAGATTCAATACGGTACAAAACCAAGGAGTGACAAAATGTGGTAACCCAAGATGCAAATTATGCACATAAATAATAGAAGGGAATCAATTCAAATTTGTAGATACTAACTACACATTTGACATTAATCATAATATGAATTGCTCCACGCTCAATTGTATCTACGTGATTCGTTGTAATGGCTGTAATTCCATCTACATTGGCGAGACTCCGAATCTTCGACTTAAAACAAACCTGCACTGGGACCACATAAGACATAATTCAGGGCTATATGGTAATACTCGCATATCAAAATGTGCTAAAAATAAATATCCTAATTTTAATATAATGCCCTTTTACAAAGTTAAGAAAGATGACGTTGCTTTGAGGAAGATTAAAGAAAGTTATTTCATAAAATAAAAATAAATTCAAGCCTCATTTGAATAAGGAACTATAAATAGACTCTTAACGAAAAACAATATTGGAATAAATACGATTTTTTTTTTTTAACTGTCATAACCTTAAGCCAAAATATTACTGTCAAAAACAGTGCCTGGTAATCCGCAGAAGAGTGCAGACCAACTACCTGACTCTGGAACCAGCCACTCTTGCACATTTTTAATAACTGAAGATCTACGTACGAAAGTCGATAAATGCATTTTAACACTTTTCTGACATAAACACATGTTTAATATAAACGCAAAAGTCCGAGCCTTCTAATAAGATACTCGGACGTACGTTTTAAACCCTTATTTTGTGCATGCAATATATTTTAAATGCAATTTATATTTAGCAATAACATTGTTTAAGCTTTGTGCAGTGAACCTCCCCTTTTCTACACACCTTTAGTGTGGCAAAATATAGTCGCATATATATAATTATATACTGTATATATATATATATATATATATATATATATATATATATATATATATATATATATATATGTATAGTCCATTATAACTACCTCACAAAGGATACACTATAGATTACCTAGAGCAATTACCGCCACCAATAACCCCAATCACCACTCACCCAGCCACACCTGACATTCATTAACAATTATACAATTATAGTCAATAAAATGTCCGAAATTAATGAATAATTAAGTGACAGGAAATTACTGGCCGAAATTGTATAAATGTATATATTTTGCGCGTGCCATAGCCACATCCACCTCTGTTGGTTGGGCCAGGCAGTTCGCCCACAAGTCAGTTCGCCCACAAGTCAGTTCGCCCACAATTCAGTTCACCCACGAGTCAGTTCACCCACGAGTCAGTTCACCCACAAGTCAGTTCGCCCACTATTCAGTTCACCTACAAGTCAGTTCACTCACAAGTCAGTTCACCCACAAGTCAGTTCGCCCACAAGTCAGTTCACCCATACGTCAGTTCACTCACAAGTCAGTTAATCCACAAGTAAGTTCGCCCACAAGTCAGTTCACCCACAAGTCAGTTTACAAACAAGTCAGTTCACCCTTAAGCCAGTTCACCCACAAGCCAGTTCACCCACAAGCCAGTTCACCCACAAGTCAGTTCACCCACAAGTCAGTTCACTAACAAGCCAGTTCACCCACAAGTCAGTTCACCCACAAGCCAGTTCACCCACAAGTCAGTTCACTCATAAGTCAGTTCACCTACAAGTCAGCACCCACAAGTCAGTTCACCCACAAGTCAGTTCACTCACAAGTCAGTTCACTCACAAGTCAGTTCACTCACAAGTCAGTTCACCCACAAGTCAGTTCACCCACAAGTCAGTTCACCCACAAGTCAGTTCGCCCACCAGTCAGTTCGCCCACAAGTCAGTTCACTCACAAGTCAGTTCACCCACAAATCAGTTTACAAACAAGCCAGTTCACCCACAAGTCAGTTCACAAACAAGTCAGTTCACCCACAAGCCAGTTCACCCACAAGTCAGTTCACTCACAAGCCAGTTCACTCACAAGTCAGTTCACAAACAAGTCAGTTCACCCACAAGACAGTTCACCCACAAGTCAGTTCACTCACAAGCCAGTTCACCCACAAGTCAGTTCACAAACAAGTCAGTTCACCCACAAGCCACTTCACCCGCAGGTCAGTTCACTCACAAGCCAGTTCATTCACAAGCCAGTTCACCCACAAGTCAGTTCACCCACAAGCCACTTCACCCGCAGGTCAGTTCACTCACAAGCCAGTTCATTCACAAGCCAGTTCACCCACAAGTCAGTTTACCCCACAAGCCATTTCACCCACAAGTCAGTTCACCCACAAGCCAGTTCACCCACAAGCCAGTTCACCCACAAGTCAGTTCACCCACAAGCCAGTTCACCCACAAGTCAGTTCACTCACAAGCCAGTTCACTCACAAGTCAGTTCACAAACGAGTCAGTTCACCCACAAGCCAGTTCACCCACAAGTCAGTTCACTCACAAGCCAGTTCACCCACAAGTCAGTTCACAAACAAGTCAGTTCACCCACAAGCCACTTCACCCACAGGTCAGTTCACTCACAAGCCAGTTCACTCACAAGCCAGTTCACCCACAAGTCAGTTCACCCCAAGCCAATTCACCCCCAAGTCAGTTCACTCATAAGTCAGTTCACCTACAAGTCAGATCACCCACAAGTCAGTTCACCCACAAGTCAGTTCACTAACAAGTCAGTTCACCCACAAGTCAGTTCACCCACAAGTCAGTTCGCCCACCAGTCAGTTCGCCCACAAGTCAGTTCACTCACAAGTCAGTTCACCCACAAATCAGTTCACCCACAAGTCAGTTCACCCACAAGTCAGTTCACAAACAAGTCAGTTCACCCACAAGCCAGTTCACCCACAAGCCAGTTCACCCACAAGTCAGTTCACTCACAAGCCAGTTCACCCACAAGTCAGTTCACCCACAAGTCAGTTCACTCACAAGTCAGTACACCCACAAGTCAGTTCACCCACAAGTCAGTTCGCCCACCAGTCAGTTCGCCCACATGTCAGTTCACTCACAAGTCAGTTCACCCCCAAATCAGTTTACAAACAAGTCAGTTCACTCACAAGCCAGTTCACCCACAAGCCAGTTCACCCACAAGTCAGTTCACCCACAAGTCAGTTCACTAACAACCCCGTTCACCCACAAGTCAGTTTACAAACAAGTCAGTTCACCCACAAGCCAGTTCACCCACAAGTCAGTTCACTCACAAACCAGTTCACTCACAAGTCAGTTCACAAACAAGTCAGTTCACCCACAAGCCAGTTCACCCACAAGTCAGTTCACTCACAAGCCAGTTCACCCACAAGTCAGTTCACAAACAAGTCAGTTCACCCACAAGCCACTTCACCCACAGGTCAGTTCACTCACAAGCCAGTTCACTCACAAGCCAGTTCACCCACAAGTCAGTTCACCCACAAGTCAGTTCACCCACAAGCCAGTTCACCCACAAGTCAGTTCCCCGACAAGACGTTCGCCCCGTAATTTTGGCTACTTTAAGACGTTTCACTCCATTTCCAGGATAGAAGGGGTTGGATTAGGTTAGATTAAGGGGAGGTTTTTTAGTTTGTTCCCTAGACCTCCATCAAGTTTTAAATTACACCCCCTACATGTATTTGTAAATTTTTTGGTATAAAATTGTCCTGGCCAAAGGCCGGTTCCTCTTAAATTCCAGGAAAATATCGACACTTAAATGGCACGAAAGGTCTTTATATAGACAAATAAATGGGGCGAAAGGTCTTATAATCACCAAACTAATTGAACAAGAATTAACAACATTTCAAAGCTAATCGGACTAAACATAAGGGAGCCATATATATACGGTATATATATACGGTATATATATAACTACCTTACATCAGGCTAAGGCTAAATTCGGTTAGATGGGGAAAAAAGATAAGAGCGAACTGACTGATAGACAAAAAATGACTCGAGAGCAAACCAACCACAAACGACCTAATAGTCCCCCCCCCCCCCCCACACACACACACACCCCTTTCCCCCAGAAACTCTCTGCATTTAATTTCCGGTAGAAGGGAACGTTATATCGATGCCTATTTGATGAATAATTTATATGGCCTCTGAGTTGATGTTATTATGGGGATTAGGGCAGTGATGGTGATGATGTCACGGGCGAGTGTGGTATGTATAATTATTAGTTAGTGTAAATGAAGGGGTGCGGTAATTGATAGATGTACTGTACAGATACATCTAGGGGAGGTGTGGTGGAGTGGGCTTGCCACTGGCCTGGTAATCCAATGGCCCCTGGTTCGAATCCCGATATATCAATGGGAAGATATTATTGGGATGGAATTTGTGCTGTACATAGTATCAGTGCATTACCACAAAGCCCACCGAAATGCCAAAAAAAATACCCTCATTGTTCCCTGATTAAATAGTACTGTATGAATATTCCCATATTCAAAATATGCTACAGGGGGGCAATGCCTATTGAGTTAATTGCTCAATAGGTGGCGTTCTTAGACTGAGGGTCCGAGTCTTGGGAGTAAGACAGTGAAGCACGAAGGCGATGCAGCCCCATATATATGCGAAGGCAAGATGGCAAAGGCTGGTTGCAGCTTCACGTCTCACTCCCAAGACTGGAACGAGATATATATGCGAAGGCAAGATGGCAAAGGCTGGTTGCAGCTTCACATGTCTCACCACCAAGACTGGAACGCGACCTCACGGCTTTCACCGTGCTGAATGGTTGAATGTACTGTACAGGCTATCAGCCTATGCCCGAGAGGGAGTAAGTTGGAATATAGAAAAAAAAAAAAAAAAAAAAAAAATGCATCCAGGCGAACCCTTCATATATACCGGCTCCCCGGGCCAAGCACCTGACTGACTATTACCTATTCCAACTGGCGCCCGACCCCCTCTCCCATCTATTCACTAGCATTCACCATTCATTCCTATATATTACCACTTCTCTTGCCTAATCTATTGTAGAGTAATTCCTATATCTTCAAACGCTTGCACTACACAATCTCCATCTCAATGGAGGTCTTCCTACCCTCTACCTCCGCTTGTATCTGACTCACATATTCTCTTTGTAAGCCTTTCATCTTCCATTCGCTCAATATGTCCATACCAGCACAGCACCCTTCTGTCCACTCTGGCTGACAAATGTTCCTGTTGCCCCACTCTCCTACGTATCACTTCATTCCTCAATCTGTCTTTACGAGTCACTCCACACATACTCCTCAAGCAGCTAATCTCCATCACATCCAGCTTTCTTCTCTCCTTTGTCTTCAGAGCCCATGTCTCAGCCCCATACATCACTGTTGGGACAACTATCCCTTGATACATTGCACTTTTAGCTTTCATTCCAAGATTTCTCATCTTCTACATACTTCCATTGCTCCAAAAACTTGTTTTCTCTCACATACTCTCTGTTTTACCTCCATTCCTTCATATCATAATTCCTCCTAGATATTTTAAAACAATCCACTTGTTCCAGTATTTCCCCATCCAGCCGTACATCTAGATTCACCCTACGAGCACCTCTATTAAACACCATCACTTTACTTTTATTGACGTTCACCTTCAGCTTCCTCCTCCCACAAACCACACCAAACTCTTTGACTACTCGATGCAGTTTCTCCTCAGATAAGCCTTTTTAAATAATATGATTATGCAATGAAAAACATCGGAAAAGGCAATAAGATGGCAAAACTTTTTGTTTTGATATGCTAGTTATCATCTCGCTGAATTAGGAGGGGTACTTAACACTTAAAGAGCGGGGCCCGACTTAAGACCGTATCTAAAAAGCAGCAAGTTAGGAGCATTATTAAAGCTTTTAAAGGGTTAAAATCGAGTGCAAATGGCCGGGAGCGCAGCAGGCCACACGGCCGACACCCAGGGCTTACCGCTGCCCACTGACTCACGCTCCCTCTGTTCTCGAGAGGCCGGCAGTGTAGCCAGTAATGAGCGTAGCTGGAAAAAATATGCCGCTATCCGCTAAACTCCCATGTTAGTGGTAGCACTGCATGAAAACAACGAGTGCTATGTAGCTCGTTCTGGTCTCATTTTGAGGCTTGTAGCGCCTAGTTTATTGTTGAATACATTTCCTTTCATGCAGATACTTGATTGATCATTCAGGAGGGCCTGAATATGCCCAAAATAGCCCAAACCCCCCCCCCCCCCCCCCCCCGCTAGATGAGGGTTAAGCCTCCGTCTTCCACTGTATTCTTGTATTGCCCTGAAGATGTCTTGAGAGAATAGACAACAGTTTGGTGTTCCAATGTTTAATTTTTCCTAACAAGTATTACTATATAATTTGATCACGTATATTTGTGATTTAACCTATACATATACAGTATATATATATATATGTATATATATATATATATAATATGCAGTATATATATATATATATATATATACCTGAAAACCATAAGGAAAGGCAGTGTTCGGTAACAATATGGGATAACAAACAAGAATTACAGAACAAAATTATCGTAACATAATTATATGATAGGGGAACAAACTGAAGGAAGATATTACAGCATAGAGAAGAAACAAACCTCAAATCAGAAACACAAACGAAACACAAAAGGACAAGAACAACAAGACCGAAGATCAAAGAGAAGGGTTGACACAAAGACAAGAGGACAAATTGTCCATCTTCTTATATTGGTTCCCCTTCCTCCAACACAGACATTATAGCAAGGTCGACCAAGGGAGGAAGGAGGAGGAGGGAGAAAGGAAGAGAGAAAGGGAGGAAGGAGGATAAGAAGCAGGAAAAGTTGAGATGGAATGATGGGAAGAAATGGAGTAGGAGGAGGATGACATGTATAAAATGTCAAGGCATTTCAGTTGTTTAAGAGAACTGCTTTCCCAATAAGACAATTTGATGTTTACATTTTGTCTATTCCCTAAACCAACATATATACAGCAACATCAAAGACAAATACTAAAGGGAGAAGGCAACAGGGAAGAGGAACAAACAGGATGACGATAACAAGGTTAGTGGAGAGAGAGAGAGGGATATATATATATATATATATATAGAGAGAGAGAGAGAGATAGAGAGAGAGAGCGCAGATAATACACCTCACATAATATACCCTTATGAACCCGATATACAGCCGTACATATCACACAGGATAGTTATGTAGGACAACCCAGCGAAGTGTGGAGACAATAACAATGGAGTCACACGAATGATGTTACCGGTAATATATAACTAAATTATATATATATAATTAAATAGATATATAAGACAATTAAATAATCAGCAATATTATATTGACAATATTCGATTTGAGACTAAAACTGTATGTGGGGGAAGAAAAGAGAAGAATTTAGCGAGAATGTGGAACAGTAATACAGAAGATCAAAGTATACAAAGAAGAAAAAGAAGAATGTAAAAATGTAAAGAAAATGCAAACACACGGTTTTGTTCAATTTCCTGGGAAAAAAACAAAAATGTGACGACAACCAATTTTATGGCCGACTGAAGAATTTTGTAATTTGTTAAGCAAGGTAAAAGCTGAACGGTAATGTATTTTTATAGTTTTTATTTTTCTTCTTTTGTTTGGACATTTTAATAAAAATCTGGGGTTGGTTACTCAGAGGTGGCATAAATTACGGCGAGGTTAGAGGCATAGCAAACTAATTAACCTGTTCAGTACCAGTTCCGTCCATGTAATTATATTATGGCTACTAACAGACGATTGTATTCAGTTTAAAAAGAGCCTTCAGCAATTAACAGGTTTCGAGCTATCTTAATTATTCCTTATTAGTACCACAGATCCTTAATAACCCCTTCGACCACAGGGACGCACCTTATGCGTCGCCCAGGGTCCAGAGAATATAGGGTCAACCCACCGCTCAAAGAAATCGCGCTGTCTTTCGCGCATGACGTCATTCTCCCCACAGTGGGGACAGAGGCTAGGGGTCAGTGGGAGGTCGGTCAGTTCATTCACTTTGAGAACTCAATCACGAACATACGGGTGAAACAAAGCGGATGTTTTATAATTCTAGTTGTGTGTGGTATGATAATGATTTGGAATTATGAATGCTAAGATACCTATCTTGAAATATATAGCATAAAAACAATGATGTTAGTTACTATACAGTTAACCCATAAAGTACCGGTGATGTCCGTTTCTTTATAGTGTAGCCACTATTAGACCATTGTATTCAGATTAGGAAGGACCTCTAGCAATAATATGGCTTCCAACTATCTCAACCAACCTTTTTAACTACCGTAGATCCTTCCGAAGCTGCATAATATCGTATTAATATATCCTAGCTAGAATACAATATAACACACGTAGCTGGTACTCAAAGGCTTAACTAACAACATCAGAAGTTGAGACAATTACAAGGTGTGTGTGTGTGTGTGTGTGTGTGTGTGTGTATTTGTGTATTTACCTATTTGCCTATTTGTAGTTTACAGGAATTGAGCAGCGCTCGTGTTGTCCTGTCTTAGTTACTTTATAATCAATCCATTTTACTTAGACAAGTATCGTAATGGATATTCCCAGTTCCCAGTATTTTGGACTAACATGTGTGTGTGTGTGTGTGTGTGTATTTACTTATTTGTAGTGTACAGGAATTGAGCAGTGTGTGTGTGTGTGTGTGTGTGAATTGAATTGAGTTTATTTTGCTCAGACTTTTACAAAAAGTATGGAGCACAGCCCCTTACATGCTACACATGTACAATATGCCTTTGCAAACTAAATTAGCGTACACGTAAATACACTGGTACATCTTAAGCAATCTATATTAAATGTCCTAAGACTTGATCTATCTATACATAGTAAACGTTCTTTTGAGAAGAGGTGACAGATTCTTCATACATTTTAAGTTAGTATTATTCATTAACAGTATATATTTATACTGAGTTGGGTTATGCTTGTAGTAATGAGAAATATATATATTCCTTAACTGTACAATATCCTCATTTTGACAAATGATATTCGTCCCGCACCACATTCTCATTACATTTAGTACATACCCTGTCTTCTCTATCAATATTTCTGTGTCTACCAGTATTAACTGGTAATTTATTATTACTTGCTCTCAGTTTACTTATAGCTAGTCTCTCTCCCTTATCCAATTTTACAAGTTAATCCTCCATACTGAAGACAAATGTATAAGTTCTATAGCTACTACAAATGGCCCTACTTGACAAATTACTATTCCATTTTGTTATCCATTGATCTTTAAGCTGTTGTTCTATTGCCAATCTGAACCAGGCTGGGGTTATTACATTGTGTGACAACCAGACTCCAGACATCCCACAGTCATTACAAATACTTTTAACACAATTCAACCAAGGTGAAGTATACACACCTGATCCAAATGTAACAAACACTTGTACATTATATAACTTAACTTACCGTACTTGTTTTACCAGTAATTAATCTCACCCAGTAACCGATCATTGAACACTTAATATTTATGTCTATAGGATATTCACCAAGTTCACCATACAACATGTCATTACTAGTATACTTATGAACATGTAATGTATGCTTTAAAAACCTCAAATGAAGCTGTTCTAATTTTCTAATAACATAATATCTCCATACCTCAGCAGCATACAGTACAACATAACTGGTCTAACCATTGCTTTAAACAATTCCAGCTGTATATCAACTGGTAAATTAAATGTTCTGCATTTACTAATCAATGAATACATAGCCCTTGTAGCTTGCTGTTTACATAGCCCTTGTAGCTTGCTGTTTACATAGCCCTTGTAGCTTGCTGTTTACATAGCCCTTGTAGCTTGCTGTTTACATAGCCCTTGTAGCTTGCTGTTTACATAGCCCTTGTAGCTTGCTGTTTACATAGCCCTTGTAGCTTGCTGTTTACATAGCCCTTGTAGCTTGCTGTTTTAATTCTAATGTGGGTGTGATAATTTGGCAGCTGGTAATATGACAGTAGAAACAATCATCAGCTTAACATGGGCAAGGTAGAATTCAAAAGCGCGCGCGCACACACACACACACAGTTTGTAAAATGCAGCGCGCGTGTGTGTGTGTGTGTGTGTGTGTGTGTGTGTGTGTGTGTGCATAAGTATGTGTGTGTGTCCCTTCTACTTGGCGGCAAATTCATAGGGCATTAAAAAGATTTATCAGCTTAACATTGACAAGCTAGAATTCAACACACACTCATGGTTTGTTAAATGCAGTCCTTTTGTCATGATAAAGGTGAGCAAGATACGCATACACAAACACTCATTCCCACTATCCCATACACACATACACTCACAGATTTTCACTCAGATCAACACACACACACACATCACCGCTTGTCCACACACACAAACACAAGTCTGTGTGCGTGTTTGTGTGTGTGTCCATTCCTTCACTAAAGACATTATAATATGCCCTTCCTCAGGAATAAGTGCCCCTAATCAGGTATCAACCACTCCCACTCTCTCTCTCTCTCTCTCTCTCTCTCTCTGTCTCTCATATGAAGTTAATGTAAGCACTTTCTTGGTGTAGGCTATAGCCTACATGTTATTCATTGGTATGCTCGCTATCATCCATAATATATTATCTCATATTTATGCACATTTAATTGTAAAATATACTAAGCTTGCTATATGTTAATATTTTCTTTTGTCCTGTTACATTAAATAAGATTCTATATACACACATAGTTCAATATATCACAAAAACAAGATGTCTTATATGAGGGGTTCAGGCAGAGTGTGGGGACTGTGACGTCACTCATCACAGGTACCTGCGCGTGGGTTGACCCTATATTCTCTGGACCCTGGCGTCGCCTGTATGTGTAACCAACAGTCCCAGCGTAAGTGTCTGCCTTAATTAATCTTGTCCTATGGCATCTAGAGGGTTCAGATTTGTATGGGAACTACTTTAGGATCCCACGAAACAATAAAGAGGCAACCCCCCAAGTTGAGCCGCTTGTGTGTAGGTGCGCACGGGAGTGATACACCAGTATACCCATCACCCAATGGTAATTGTTACGACTGGTGTTTAAATATATCAGGGCTCTTATTCATTGGACTAGTAATGGCATAAATGCTACAACGGAAAGCGCTAGATCCAACCTCTGATGTATATTCCCAGTGAACAAAGAACACAAATACTCTACAGAGTTCTATATGCAATAATAGGCTATCAAACTCTCAATAAATGTGCGTCTACTCTAGGCTTAATGTTATGTGAAAACAGCCTATTACTACCTATAACCGAAGGTGCTTGGTTATGGTATGCAAAGTAAGGTGGTAAGAGAAGTTACAGCTTACGTTACTTTAATTAATAAATGTCAGGCACTCCTGCATGAAAGAAAGTGCACTAAAGTCCTTCAACACTAACAAGGAATCTTCTTTAAATGTTAGATGCTATAAAGATGCTCATATCGGAAATGGAACCCAAAAAGGCAGGCAGCGGAACAATGCTCGTGCAGGCTATGCACACAAAAAGGCAGAATATATAATGCCGTCAGAGCCAAGAATATCCTAAACACTACAACAATAATAATCGCCACGACAATGCAGTATTCCTATCAACAAAAAGAGCCTAAGTCGTTTGTGTCTCCATACATCAAACTAGGCTGCGAAATGCTTGTGTAATAAGAAATGGGTATGCATAAAAAGAGTAATTGGGTTAATATACTTAATGTTTACTATGATTGATAAAGTCTAGCTAGAGTCAATGATACGAGATACTGGTGCGCAAGGCATGCCGCATAGCCTAGTGCAAATCTCAAGTCTGTGCGTCAAATATTACGTTATAGGGAAGGGTAGCTCTCTTGAGAAACCTTAATACCGAAGTATTAAGCGTTCTCCTGGCGTACCTCAAACAACGAGCTTAGAACAGTGGAACAGAATGGTATAGGCAAAAAACCCTCATTCGTGCATGCTCTACTCTCAATGGCACACAGACTAGAATTTACTCAATCAACTCCAGTTCTCAGGTATGTCGTGCAGCTTTTTACTAAAGCCAGCACTCATAGGAAACAATACCTTATAATATCAGACCCCTAGTCTAGCATTATCTAATCCAGCAGAACACTAATAATTATAGGAAGCAGCAATATGAAAGCCAACCAATGCTTCGTGATCAACTTATCTTAACAACTAAACATACATAGGTTATATCAGACCTTAATGCACAATACAACTGGCCAGCATGAAGCTGATTTTGAGTTAACCAGAGGGGATATAATGTTAATAAAAGGTGGTGAAAGATATGGAAAATGAGAGAGATAGGCAGAGGAAAAGGTTCTCAGGTGCGGAGAGGGTGACAGATATCCAAGGGAAAAAGAGGGATGCGTTCTAGAAACCAGATCTGAGGGAGAGAGTGGCGAGGAACTGTATATATACTCGCACTAGCTCGAGCCGCGTGGGAAAAAAGCGGTTACAAGTCCTCTAGCCACTAGCAAGGGAGCTAGCAGCATGGTAAGGACCTCTCTCAACCAATCCCCACGAGGCAGCCAGCCGTGACGTCATCGAGCGGGGCAAAAACACTGCGCGCCCCCCTCTCACTCTGTTCTACTCTCTCTCTCTCTCCCAGATCCCATCATTACTAGTTAATGATAAAACATATACTTTACAATTAAATATATAAAGCCTTGACATGGGTGAAAACAAAGAGCCTTTCTGCCCATGACACAAGCTTTCATATGAAATAAAGCACACTCTAATACATAAACTGTAGCCCCATCCACTGCCCTGGCGATCCTAGCGAGTCACTGTAGGACAAGCCATGCGGTTCTAACGGAGTGGTTAACGTCACATAATGGTGACTCTCCCCCCACCCCCCAGGACCCCCAAATAACCTAGGTGAGGGGTTTTATGTTGTTTTTCCTTCATTACTAACTCATCCCATGTGTTTTCAGGAAAAACAATAAAATGTAAAAGTGACTGGTCCAGGAATGTTGTTTATTATTATATTGTTTGGGATCCAGTAGGTTAAACTGCACAAGTATTGTGCAAACAAAACCATAGGCATATTTTCACAAACAGTACAGATGCATCAGGTTGATATTCATTTATTGACTGTCTTTTGTATACAGATCATTTGACATTAAGGGAGCCCACCTCTCTTTTTTGCTCTTTCTCTCCCTCTCTCTTTGGCTTGTATCAATTCGGCCCCATTCAGCCAACTGTTTTAAGACGTTTATCCCCATCCAGGTGTCGATTTCTTCCTGGTGAGCGGTAGCGAGCCAGGAAGAAATGTCTATATATACATATTCAAGCAGAATATTTCATAAAAATTGTATTGTTTAGTTTCTCCTCTGAAGTCCAAATCTAAGACCTCATATGTACCCATGCCAAACCTCATCTCCATAGCTCAAACAGCTTAGGGGCTAGAGGGACACACAGACATACTATGAAAACTTATTACGTACAGTAGATGTCTGGTAGGGACAATGTAGCGAACAATTTGTCTGGCATAGTACAGTTAACACTCAATGAAATGTTCTTGTTAATTTAAATTTGATTTAATGTGGTATATAAACATTTTATATTAAATTATTTCTTCCACAGAGTCCAGCAGACATTTTCTTTGGATGTCAGGTAGGACCAGCGTAGCACTGCGAACATATTGTCTTGTATGGGGCATTTTACATTCAGTGAAATGTATAGTTAATTCGATTAATTCGCAGAGGCAACCCTCATAGGTTTAACCCCTCCTACACCAGCGACGGATTTATAATTTAATTCTAGCAATATTAAGGTGATGTTGTGCAGTTTAAGAAGGATATTTGGTAGTGAAAAGGGTTAAGTGAGATAGTTCGAAGCCTGTTCATTGCTGGAGGCCCTTTTTAAACTGAATAAAATCGTATAATAGTAGCAGAAATAGAGAGGACGGCACTGGTACTGAACGGATTAAATTAGTAGTCTGGTAACACTGCAGGTTAGTGGTCTATGATGCTTGATCCACCTCAACCCGTCAAAACCACCACGCGACACCTCCCTCCCACCTCCCCATTCCCATACTTAAGTGAGCCCACCTCGCTTTTTGTTCCTTTCCTCTCCCTCTCTCTTTATCCATTCGGCCCCATTCAGCCTACTGTTTTAAGACGTTAACCCCCATCCAGGTGTCAATATTATCCTGGCGAGCGGTAGCGAGCCAGCGTATATATATTTTTGTTTTGATTGCAAGCTAAATTTGTACATTTTTCAATAAAAACAAAATCTCTGGCGAAGCCGGATTTCTCCATACAATGCTGGCTCGCTATCGCTCGCCATCTAATTTATCTATACTTAATGGACAAATACGGAACTACTATATCTCTGCATTATGTAAAGACCAAGTTTATAGAATTAGCACCATTTTGAAGTACAAAATCTTCAAAATAACTAAGAAATTTTGATATGAACTTGGCAATTTACCGTCAGTTGAAAATAAACAGTATAGGAGGTCCGTCACTGCCTCCCCCGGTACTCCACACTTCTCAACTATAAACAGTATAGGAGGTCCGTCACTGCCTCCCCCGGTACTCCACACTTCTCAACTCCCTCAAACCCTACTCTCTATGCTTAGCCAATGACTCTGCCTTGCTAGTTATCCTAGGTATTTGTATTTAAGCCATATTTTGTTGCATTCTCCTTATGTTTACTCAGTTTACTATGTTAAATGTTATGCACCGATTAAAAGAAAAGGATACTTCATGCACCTGGAAAGGTAAATTACATCATAAACCTCGGTACAATAACTGTTGTGGTTCCAAAGCACTTTGCCAGAACAGATACATATCTGTTTAAATATACATATTTATCTGTATCCGCGAATCAATCAAGTCAACTGTACATTTGAAGTTAGTTATATTTGGTATCTCCAATGTTTGAACTAACTGAAATTATTGGGTCCTGTTTTGTGCGTCTGGGTACCTACCTGGGTCTTTCGTGTGTACCTAGTGCAGCAATTAGCGTGACTAACCCATATTACCTCGTTGTATGGTTTGTAGTGTGCATGTTATGGAAGTGGCTCTAACTCTTATGTTTAAGTTAGATACATTTTAAGGGTCATTTAAGGGCCCTATGGTTCAAAGAAGCAGGTAATCCTCGGCAGAAATCCATATCTGTATATCTTATGGAACTACCTTGTTCCTTGTTCGTATGAGCTCAGGACCCTGGGCTGACGGTCTAAGGTAAAAAGGATAGAAGCAAAGAGGTAAAAGCGTGACGTAACACGGTTATTTCCTCGCGCGAACTAGGAGTGTCAGCATTATGGTGGGGCATAATACAAGGAAAAGGCCCCAGTGGTTATTCCTTATTAAATACTCCTTGATATCTGCGCGCCTGGCTTGTCTGCAGTGTTGCCACAGTTAAGAGAACATCCGCATAATGATGGGGCGTTAGATTAAAGAGGGAATGTCTTTAACCCTTAACTGTCGGCGCGCAACATAAGTCGAGTTAAATAAATCTGGATTATGTGGCGGCGCTCGACATAGGTCGTGTGGCAATTTCAGCACGTAATGTTGCTGAGAGAGAGAGACAAGTGGTGGCAGGAGAGTAGCGAGCGTATGACTGCTCCAGACCACCGCGGCGAACCTACTGACACGAATCCACCTCCTCCCTCCCTCTCTCACTCGCTATATACGGAATTGTATGGGGAAAGTGCCTAATTACATGCTTTTTGCACTCGCGTTGCACGGTTGTTGCAAGAAAACTACCCATCATAAAAGGATCGTTATGGTGTCATTCGAAAGCTCTGTTTATGCCCTTTCAGGGATAGATACTTGTTTTACGCTCTGGGTCTTATTTAGGCATGAAAATGATCACGTAAACAGCCCTATTTTGGCTAAAAACACCCCGCTGGGCGGTACATATAAATACACCGCCTAGGCCGCTAATAAGGTGTTAATGAGTGAATTAATGTTGGTAAAAACACTTGTCAATTATATAAAATACTGTATAATAAATATTTAAAAGCAAGAGGAAAACATTAAGTATACTGTACATAATTATACACTATACAAAATATTTATATATGATGATGCAAGGTGTATAACTCCAAGCAACACAACAAGAATGAAAATGTCATTTTGAATATGCATTATTAGTTACATGTTATTAAGATGTTAATTAGTAAAATTGCACTAAAACTGGACATTTACACAAAATATTTTTCTTAGGTTATACTTATGACGTCTAGGGATATTTTGTCCCAGCCTGTTTGACGTTGGCAACTTTCGAATCTCACAACAACAATGGCGGGGGTTGGAGGAGGTGTGCTTGTGAACCTCCTCATAATGACAACAATTTCACTATTATTTGGTCTTTCCAGCAGCCTTTACTTATGTCTATTGGACTGTGTCATGTTTACAGAGTCTCTGGATAACGTTGAATAATTATTAATAGCGTTATTAGTACAAGATAGGGATTATTACGAATTAATGGGGACCCTCCCATTTTCTTTTGCGAATCGTGCTGCCATCTCTCGAACGCGCGGGTCACTATTTTCAGATTTGTTGCGTCAAACTTCCGTCTCTATCCTTCTCTACTCTATGGTCTAAGGTTAGAAGTCACTCACTCTCACTCTGTCACTCACTCTCATGCGCGTGTGTGTGATGTATGCACATTATTTTGCCCAATACATATATATATATAGGATTGTATAGAGAAATCCGGCTTAGCTAGAGACATTTTTATATCGAAAAATGTACAAATTTAGCTTGTCAAAAACGAATATATATATGCTGGCTCGCTACCGCTCGCCAGGAATATATTGACACCTGGATGTGGGTAAACGTCTTAAAACAGTAGGCTGAATGGGGCCGAATGGATACAAGCCAGAGCAAGAGAGAAAAGGAGAGAGAGAGAGATAAGAAAAAGACGGTGACCCCCCTTAATGTTAGCAGGAGGGAGTCAAGAGGAGTAGGTGGGAGAGGGAGGGAGAAGGGAAGGTGGGGGAGTGGAGGTAAAGAAGGAGGTAGGAAACTTGAGCTGTAGAAAACGATATTTAACAGAGTTTATAGCTAAAATACGGTCGAAGCACATTTATAAATACATAAAACCCAATTCAGCATACCATTTATCCATCAGAAACGTACATTATTATTGCATTTCTTTTCAATATCGATGTTCACGGCTCCCACTTCCTTATAACCTGAAACTCGCAAGTGGACAATTGGGGGAGGAAGTATGTAGGACGGAGGAGGGGGGGGGGGGTCCAAGGGAGGGCAGGGAGAAGTGAAAGATGGAGAGAAAAAGAACATTAGGAGAGGAAGGAATGGCGGAAGGAAGAATAGAAGGTGGGGGAGAGAATGAGTGATGACCGTGAGTACAATACATGGAGGAGGAAAGGGGGAGAAGAGTACAACGATGGAGACAAAGAGGTGCTGGAGGGAGAGACAGTTTGTGTGTGTGGGGAGGGGGTAGGGGGGGGGGGGGGTGGGCGAGAAAGTAAAAGGTATGGGAGGACAGAGTTAGCATGAGGCAGCCGTTATCACATTTATATACTGTACAACTTATACCCTATAATAACAACATATCAACGCCAACAACATCATAAAGATAACACATTGAGTGAAAACAAATGATGCTGGACTGAAAATATTATACGTAATAACAACAGTAAACGGTCATTAGGCTTCCTACACTCCACTCTTCCCCGTATATTTTCTAATGCATTAAGTTATCTCGAAACCTGTTTCATTATTATTAAAGTGGCATAATATCCTATGTAAATGCTACTACAATTTACGAATCTATACATAGCACAAACATCTATTCTATTTTATTCTACGTACTCGGGCTCAATACCCACTTTTTGATTGTGTATGTGTTTTTTTGTTTTAAACCTACAACAATACACCACCACAGGTTACCTTGAGGGATACGGCGGCAGGATGGTTGGAGGCGGGTCACTGTCACTTCACAACCACTCTACCCATGGCTGCAGAGGAAGGAACCAAATCCTCATCCTTAAATAACGTCAGTCCATGTCACCCCAGTTATTCAGGTCACAGTATGCACACACAGAACCACAAATAACACTCACACAAAAAAACATAAACTATCTGTGTTGGGTGGTCCGCCGGCGAGGGTGGCTGGTGGTGGTGTCGGAGTGATGAGCACCAGGCCCTCGAGCAAGAAAGATCTAATAAGGAGAAGTGACTCTCTGCTTTTGGCTGTAGGCTCCCGATACTTGCCCCATCTAACGAAAAACACACACCAATAGAGAACGGTTAATTTTGAACAGTAACTATACAGTTTATACCCCTCACTAGAGAATGTACCGTTCTTTAGAAAACGGTTATATTCGAGCTATAACTATAGTTTCTAATATCTATAGGCTACCGCTTGCAGTCTCAATATCTCTTAATTTTTCACAATTCATAATAGCTCGATTGTATAGGCCTATTTCTAAATAGTAGGCTACTGTTGTCATTCATGATGATTTAATTGTGATCCCCATTTTTTGCATTATCATTATTGTCCTACCTTATAGTCCATATGCTACAACAACTAAATATATTGTGCTACATTCCATGTATACAATCTAGTATTTTTGCAGCAAATTTACCTTTTTCTGTATGAAATACTTTATCTAATATAATACCTTTGTTATATGTGTAGGTTACTCAGCATCTATATCTTTTATTGGCTTTGTTCCTTACATATAAATTTGTTTCAGTACCTGTATGGATTTCGGCCATATGTTCCCCATAGTTCGTAAGTTTACTGAAAAGTAAATAAACAAACACACACACTGTGAATTATACAGTTTCTCATATTACTTGCACTTCTAAATTGGTGAATCTCACACAAACTATAACACGTGCAGTTGCTTTAAACGACGCCTATTGACAAACCATTTCTTGACCCTATTTAAACTGGGGAGGGGGACTCATTGGACCTCCCCTTCTTTCAGATGCTTCGTTTGTCGACCCGCAGGTGTTTCGGATTCACTCAGTGGCTGGTTGGGGGAACAAACTTTTGTTGATGATAGTGCAGTAGAAAAATCGGTCTTCGACTGGGACATTTCTATAAAACAAATGGTCGAATTCAGCTTGAAGTGGGTCAAAGTTGGCACTTTTTTAGCTTTAACTAAGTCTGAGAGGCGTTTTTGTTAGCCTAGGGAAAGCTATAATACATTGCTCGAAAATGGCAAAAACAAGCATAAAGGTGGGTCCACACTGGCCACTGTTTGTGTTTTTATAACAGGTAACAGATAACAACACAAACACACAATACACTATAGTAGGCAACAACCTGTTAATTTGTTAATGCTACAGTGTTGTAGACATGATGGTATGCTCACACCACAGGGACATACACACAAATACCCATGAGTTGCCAGACACACCATTCCACCTCACATCAACCAATACAATGCAGGTGAGAACCATTATATTACAAGGGATATCATATAATATGCTCTCTCTCTCTCTCTCTCTCTCTCTCTCTCTCTTCATAGGTCACCTTTCTTTCACTTCTCTTAGCAATATATATCATCACTTTGTTTATACTTCCAGCCTTTTCTTTGCTTTCAATTGTCATGAAATTGTGTTTTTATCTCTCTGTTAATTGAGTTCTTTATGGGGGGGGGGGTTTCTGAAGGACATTAGGATTAATTATATGTTTTCATGGTGAGTAAATTATAACTGCTCAATGAAAACAAAGCCTCAGATATAAAAACGTACGCATGCAAGTACACACACATACATACATACACATACATACACACACAAACAAACACACACACAAAGGTAGACTGGTGCTTCAGTCCACCTCACATCAAACAGTATTATATAGGTGAGAGTCATTCGAATATAATAGTAATTTCTCTCTCTCTCTCTCTCTCTCTCTCTCTCTCTCTCTCTCTCTCTCTCTCCCCCTCTCTCTCTCTCTCTCTCTCTCTCTCTCTCCCTCTCTCTCTCTCTCTCTCTCTCTCTCTCTCTCTCTCTCTCTCGTAGCCCCGGAAATATAGTGTTGTCAAGAGGGAGTGAGGCCTAAACCAGCTTCCTCACACAACCACGGGTTTTTTATGTATTTATTTATTTGTTATTTGTTTTATAGTAGTATTCATATTTTCGGAGTGGTGATCATTTTAGGGAGTATACAACGGAATTGAATCATATGATAAGGAGGTGATATGGATGTACTGTATAGGCCTATACCAACACACTCGTACATAAGTGCGTACAACAAATACACCGTCAACATGCAACGTAATATATACATATAGCTACACACACACATACACACCCACACACGTTTATTTGTATTTGTTTTTTCCGACATCGAACCTTATTTTTATTTTGTTTTCTATGTGAATGAGGGAGACAAAAGGCATAACTGCCTGCAGCGAGTGCCTCCCCCAGATATCAAAGAGTGACAGTGCCGAAACCAAGGGACGTTCGAGCTAAAATGCCTAGACACACGGAGTTTGAAGCAATTTAAGTCATAGGAAGAGGGAAAGACTGATTCTGGGAGAGAGTTCCAGAGCTCAGCAGTTGAATAGAAGAAAGTCTGAGAATAACATTTCACTCTTGGGTTGGAGAGTTGCACAGAGTAGGGGTGGGATTGTGTTGCAAGATGGGTACTATGTACCCTATGTAGAGGAGGTGGTATACACTGGGAAAGCTCTGAGGAACACTGATTATTGTAGTAGCGATAGAATAGCGAGAGAGATGCAACATTGCAGCAAAGAGAGAGAGATTGCAGAGAGTTGGTGAGTGGACGGGAGTTAATGATACGAAAGGCTTTCCTTTCTACTTTATCTAGGAGTGTAGTGTGAGAGGATCCTCCCCATATATGTGAACAATACTCAATACAAGGACGCACTGTGCCCCTGTACAGAGCAAGAAGCTGTGCAGGGAAAAAAGAACCCCTTGAGGCGGTGGAGCGCACCTAGCTTCTGGGAGGCTGCCTTAGCGAGACTGATAATATGGTCTTTCCAAGTGAGAGCAGAAGAAAAAGAGACACCGAGAACATTGAGGGAAGATGAAGGGTTGATTTTTGTATTTTTGAAGAATAAGGGATAGTCCTCTGGAGGTTCCTGACGGGTAGTAAGATGGATAAATGGAGTTTTGGAAGCGTTAAATGCCACAAGGTTTTCTCTACCGCAATTGAAAATAGCTAGATCAGAAGATAAGATAATGGGGTGAGTTACTTTCTCTTAATAACCCGACACACAATAGCAGTACATACTGCTTTTATGGACTTGGAGAAGTTGATAGGGAAGGTCTGTGGAAAGTACTGAGAATATACGAAATATAAGGCAAGTTGCTGAAAGCAGTGAAGAGTATGGATGAGGGTGAAAGGGCGTCAGTATGTGTGGAGAGTTAACAAAGCCAGTTCTTTTATCTGAATGTTGTGTTAAAACAAGGGTGTGTGATGTCCCCATGGTTATTCAATATATATATAGATGGAGTCATGAAAGAGGTACAAGGAAGAGCAGTGGATGTTGGTGCACCGCTGATATGGGAAGGAAACGAGTGGAAGTTGCCTGTACTGCTGTTTGTCGATGATACAGTTCTGATGAGCGATAGTGAATGGGAGTTGCAGGGGCTGGTAAATATGTTTGGAATAGTGTGTGAAAAACGAAATCTGAAGGTAAATACAGTGAAGAGTAAGGTTATGGTCTTTAAAATTGGTGCAGTTACAGAGTGTGAGGTGAAGTTGAACGGTCAGGCTATGGAGAGAATGTCAGCTCATTTATGTATTTGGGCAGTGTGTTGAGTAAAGATGGGAGTATGGATAAAGTAGTGCAGGAGAGGGTGCAACAGGGGAAGGGGGTTGTAGGAACGCTGAAAGCAGTAACAAGAAATAGAGTGGTCAGCATAGAAGTAAAGAAGTCCTTGCATGATATTGTGGTAATTCCGACATTGACATACGGGAGTGAAGCATGGACGTTGTTGGAGAGAGACAAACCAAGAGTGAGAGGGGTGGAAATGAGCTGCTTGAGAAGTACATGCAGAGTTACATGGAAGGATAGACAGACGAATGAGGAAGTAAGAAAGAGGTGTGGTGTGGAGGTAGATGTGCTGGAAAGTGTGAAAAGGAACACCTTGAGATGGTTCGGCCATGGGGGATGAATGGGAAGTAAGAGAATGACTATGAAAGCGATGTGGAAGGACAGAGAGTGATCTAAACCAAGAGAGAGATGGAAGGATGAAGTTAAGAAGTATATGCGTGAAAGCGGTGATGGATAGGAGGAGGGGCGTCAACTGACTTGGGACAGAGGTGCACGGGGACGATTCGTTCGTGGCCACCATTTTGGGGATCACGGCGACTGGCAATAGATAGATAGATAGATTAGATATTCAGTAACAAAACCATCATTATTATTGTTCACGTGATACCTGTCTAATTCGGCCAGATTCTTCCTAAGTTGAAGAAAATAGTTTGTCAGTAGCCACTAGAAAACATAAATATACCACCTTAAGGGGACGCACCTCATTTGTTGTTCTTTCTATCTCCCTCTCTGGGTTGTATCCATTCGGCCCCATTCAGCCTACTATTTTAGGATATTTATCCCTATCTACAGTAGGTGTCGATTTAATTCCTGGCGACCGGTAGCAAGCCAGCATATTTGTTGCTTTTGACAACAGGCTAAATTTGTATATTTTTCGATAGAAAAATGTGTCCGGCGAAGCCGGATTTCTTCATACAATGCTGGCTTGCTATCGCTCGCCAAGAAGAAATCGACACCTGGATGAGGATAAACGTCTTAAAACAGTAGGCTGAATGGGGCCGAATGGATACAAACCAGAAAAAGAGAGAAAAGGAGGGGAAAAAAGCATGTGACCCCCTTAAGAAAAGTGGTAACTGTCCACGGGGATGATATAATACCGGTACTAACTGTCTCCCATAACACCTTCAGTAGGATAGCGCCTTTTTGACCTTATATGTTGGCTAACAATAGACTATTTTATGCAACTTAACCCCTTCTGTACCGGTAACGTCTTTTAAACTTTATGCTGGCTATTTGTAGATTATTATATTCAGTTTATAAAGGGCCTCCAGCCATTAACAGGCTTTCAACTATCTCACTTAACCCTTTTCACTACCACAGGTCCTTTCTAACACGCTTAAAATCGCCTAAATGTAGCTAGAATATATTTAAGAAAACTTCGCCGGTAGAGAAGGGGTTAAGAAAGTCTTAAGCTATTGAGATGGTTTACTAAGATCTTATATACCTTTTGTAGTCGTAGAGGATGATTATAAGTTAAAGAAAATCGTCTAATAGTAACCAAAACGAAACGAATATTAAGGGGGGTCACCAGCTGTTTTCATCTATCTCTCCTTTTCTCTCTTTACCTGGCTTGTATCCATTCGGCCCCATTCAACCAACTGTTGTAAGACGTTTATCCCCATCCAAGTGTCGATTTCTTCATGGCGGGCGATAGTGAGCCAGCATTGTATGGAGAAATCCGACTTCGCCGAAGACATTTTTCTATCGAAAAATTTACAAATTTAGCTTGCTGTCAAAACATATATATATATTATGCTGGCTCGCTACCGCTCGCCATGAACATTTAGACACCTGGATGTGGGTAAACGTCTTAAAACAGTAGGCTGAATAGGGCCGAATGGATACAAGCCAAAGAGAGAGTCTTTAGTTTATTTTGATACTTCTATTTATTTTTGCCGACTTGTTCTTATATTTTCACGTTGTTTTTAGGACGTTTTTCTTACTCATTCTGGTTCTCTTATTTACATTTTACTTTCCTTTCTCCTTTAGTTTCCCCTTGCTTCTGCCTAAACCGATTATAATAGTTTGGAGGCATAGAAGATGGAAATATATAATGTATACACAAGGTGATATACTGTATACACAAGGTGATATAATGTATACACAAGGTGATATAATGTATACACAAGGTGATATTAATATGTTCCCTCCACCAACCGACTTTACTCCTAAACTCAATTAATGAAATCAACAAATACATGTAGAAGTCCAGGGATTCGAACCTAGGATGCTCACACCGAAATTCAGTGCAGTTATCCATTGCGCTACGAAGACAGTTACAAAGTTATAATTACAAGTTATCATTAAAAGTGGAAGTTGTCTACCAGGATAATATCATACTGGTACCTTGTCTCCTTTAACCCTCTCTTTTGCCCCATGTTTTCTCTTTTGCATTCAGCGTTCCATTTTATATTTATTTCCTTACTTGCCTTTGTTCTCTCTAGACTCTCAACTGCTATTTGTTAAGGGGGGGTCGCCTGATTGTTTTCTCTTGCTCTCCTTTGCTCTCTTTCTTTGGCTTGTATCCATTCGGTCCCATTCAGCCAACTGTATTAAGACGTTTATCCCCATCCAGGTGTCAAATTCTACCTGGTGAGCGATAGCGAGCCAGCATTGCGTGGAGAAATCCGGCTTCGCCGGAGATATTTTTCTATTGAAAAATTTACGAATTTGGCTTGCTGTCAAAACAAAAAAATATATATGCTGGCTCGCTACCGCTCGCCAGGAAAATATTGACACCTGGATGGGGGTAAACGTCTTCAAACAGTAGACTGAATGGGGCCGAATGGATACAAGCCAAACAGAGAGGGAGAGAAAGAGAAAGGAAGCGTGGTGGGCTCCCTTAACATAGTTTTATTATAATTATTTTGTAATTATTTACTCTTTGATGTCGTATTTAGATCATTTGTAAGATATAATGGTCGCATCTTATTTACCTTAATTGTCTCCTGGGAGGCAAAATTAGCGCTCTCTTTTATCCCATGGTTTCTCTTACTATATTTCGGTCTTTTCGTTCTATTCTTCTCTCTCCTTTTTCTCCTTGGTATGTCTCGTATTGTGTTCATAGGATTGTCACTGCATTATTGGTGTTCTTAACCCTTACAGTACCGGTGACGTATTTCGCCCTATTCTGGACACTATCAGACCATTGTATTCAGCTTAGGAAGGCTTTGTTGTAGCTTAAAGTATGAAATGAGTTAGTCTGTAGCCTTTAAATCGCTCGAGGCCCTTCCTAAGCTGAATAACACCATTGAATACCGGTAGTTGTCAGAATATAAGGAAGAGGACGTCACCAGTACTGAAAGGGGTTAATTCGCTGTCAGACGGTATTGTGCAGCATAATTTACTGGTTCGGCTCAATGGTTTAAGGAGGGGGTTTAATTTGTTCTCTAAACCTCTATCAAGCTTAAGAAAACACCGACAAGACCCCCCATCGATATAAATTTGTACATTTTTCCGTGGAAAAGTGTCCCGGCCGAAGGCCGATTCCTCTTCAAATAGAGGCTCACTATTGCTCGCCAGGAAAAAAAAGACATCTAAATGGTACGAAAGGTCTTATTATTGGCAAATAAATGGGGCAAAAGGTCTGAAAATCGCCAAACTAACGAAATGAACGTCTTAAAATCTCAAAACTAATAGAGCTAAACATGGGGGAAGAGGAGGACTCGAAAAAACAACTGCCTCCCCTTAACTTTCTCCTTTATCTATGAGTTACCTTGCTCACTAAGGTTGTCTTGTGATGGGTCTATTGTTTTATCTATGAGTTACCTTGCTCACTAAGGTTGTCTTGTGATGGGTCTATTGTTTTATCTATGAGTTACCTTGCTCACTAAGGTTGTCTTGTGATGGTCTATTGTTTTATCTATGAGTTACCTTGCTCACTAAGGTTGTCTTGTGATGGGTCTATTGTTTTATCTATGAGTTACCTTGCTCACTAAGGTTGTCTTGTGATGGGTCTATTGTTTTATCTATGAGTTACCTTGCTCACTAAGGTGTCTTGTGATGGGTCTATTGTTTTATCTATGAGTTACCTTGCTCACTAAGGTTGTCTTGTGATGGGTCTATTGTTTTATCTATGAGTTACCTTGCTCACTAAGGTTGTCTTGTGATGGGTCTATTGTTTTATCTATGAGTTACCTTGCTCACTAAGGTTGTCTTGTGATGGGTCTATTGTTTTATCTATGAGTTACCTTGCTCACTAAGGTTGTCTTGTGATGGGTCTATTGTTTTATCTATGAGTTACCTTGCTCACTAAGGTTGTCTTGTGATGGGTCTATTGTTTTATCTATGAGTTACCTTGCTCACTAAGGTTGTCTTGTGATGGGTCTATTGTTTTATCTATGAGTTACCTTGCTCACTAAGGTTGTCTTGTGATGGGTCTATTGTTTTATCTATGAGTTACCTTGCTCACTAAGGTTGTCTTGTGATGGGTCTATTGTTTTATCTATGAGTTACCTTGCTCACTAAGGTTGTCTTGTGATGGGTCTATTGTTTTATCTATGAGTTACCTTGCTCACTAAGGTTGTCTATGAGTTACCTTGCTCACTAAGGTTGTCTTGTGATGGGTCTATTGTTGTTGTCATGCTTCTCTTGCTTGCTTTCGTACTCTCGTTATTTCGTAGCTAATTGATTATCCTTTCTAATTTTACGTAATTTAATAATCTTTGCTCTCTCTCTCTCTCTCTCTCTCTCTCTCTCTCTCTCTCTCTCTCTCTCTCTCTCTCTCTCTCTCTCTCTCTAAATGCAAGAAGACCTCATATATAGTGCACTACCCTTCATACAAAGCAACTCATTAATATTTCGTTTTCTTTCATCTGTCATGGACAGAGAAAGAGAGAAGGACAAGGAAGTAATGCAAATAAATCATGATATTTTCAATGAAACAATGAACAACATTTATGAGCGGAAGCACAGGAACTAATGTCAATGTATGAGGACGTACATAGACATGTTAAATGTAAACAAATGTCTTCTTTTTGAGAGTTACTCAATTACACAGAGTTACACAGATAATCAGACCACATGGACCTTGCGGTCCCTACTAGTTGGTCCGGCCTTAATACTACTAGACAGGGACAGTTTATAGTAGAAGAATAGTACAGCAAAGTAGAAGGCTCCCTCTGGCTAAAAAGCCGTACCGGAAGATAGGTTGAAGTGTAACCTTATGGGTCAGGAAATGCCCACAAGGAAAGTTTGCATAGAATATAGAAAGACATTAATTTGAAAGGGAAATTACACATACATACTGATTAATTCATATTAATCCAATCTTCATCATCTTAAACGAATCAATTGAATTACTGTCTACCACCTCCCTTGGTGACAGAGAGAGAGAGAGAGAGAGAGAGAGAGAGAGAGAGAGAGAGAGAGAGAGAGAGAGGACAAATATAAGTTTTCCGATAATAACGTACATAATCACCCTAAACCAAATTTAAGTTAAGGATTATGATTATGTGGGTTATGTTAGGTGGTGATATTTAATGATTAGGTGGGTTATGTTAGGTGGTGATATTTAATGATTAGGTGGGTTATGTTAGGTGGTGATATTTAATGATTAGGTGGGTTATGTTAGGTGGTGATATTTAATGATTAGGTGGGTTATGTTAGGTGGTGATATTTAATGATTAGGTGGGTTATGTTAGGTGGTGATATTTAAGTGCTATACTAAATTATGAACTGTATATCGAAGTGATGAGCAGCGAGACACCTAACACCCAAGAGAACTGTAACCCGAGACGAAGGAGGGAGATAGAGTGTGAGAGAGGAGGATATATTAATAAATGATGGGGACAGAGGGGAGAGAAGAACAAGGGGAGACTACGAAGGAGGGAGATAGAGTGTGAGAGAGGAGGATATATTAATAAATGATGGGGACAGAGGGGAGAGAAGAACAAGGGGAGACTACGAAGGGAATCGATTACGACGACAAAGGGGAAATGTGATGGTGATATTGAGAAGATATTGAAGTTACTATTATATTAGAAGAGAAAAGTACAGTACTATGGCAAATGGTACAATATCACAATTGTTATCACATAATTTTATACATAATTATACTTAAGATTTGGATGATTAATCAACGAAATCCGCCAGTCTACTAACCCACAATACTAGGATTAAATTAGTTATAGAAAAACCTAAAACTAAAAGTATGTTTACAAAAAAAATAAAAAAATAAGTTATATTAGACTTGATCACCTTAGAAAATTACCGTGCAGGTACGATAACATAGAAATTACCGTGCAGGTACGATAACATAGAAATTACCGTGCAGGTACTATAACATAGAAATTACCGTGCAGGTACGATAACATAGAAATTACCGTGCAGGTACTATAACATAGAAATTACCGTGCAGGTACGATAACATAGAAATTACCGTGCAGGTACTATAACATAGAAATTACCGTGCAGGTACGATAACATAGAAATTACCGTGCAGGTACGATAACATAGAAATTACCGTGCAGGTACGATAACATAGAAATTACCGTGCAGGTACTATAACATAGAAATTACCGTGCAGGTACGATAACATAGAAATTACCGTGCAGGTACGATAACATAGAAATTACCGTGCAGGTACTATAACATAGAAATTACCGTGCAGGTACGATAACATAGAAATTACCGTGCAGGTACGATAACATAGAAATTACCGTGCAGGTACGATAACATAGAAATTACCGTGCAGGTACTATAACATAGAAATTACCGTGCAGGTACGATAACATAGAAATTACCGTGCAGGTACGATAACATTGAAATTACCGTGCAGGTACGATAACATAGAAATTACCGTGCAGGTACGATAACATAGAAATTACCGTGCAGGTACGATAACATAGAAATTATACAGATCCTCAGGGTTTTTCTTTACCGAGGCATTATCAGAATTTAAGGGGGGTCACCTGCTTTTTTGTTCTCATTTTTTCTCTTTCTCTGGCTTGTATCCATTCGGACCCATTCAGCCAACTGTTTAAATCTGGATTCGCCGGAGAAATTTAGCTTGCTGTCTAAAACAAAAAATATATACAGTATATGCTGACTCGCTATCGCTCGCCAGGAAAATATTGACACCTGGATGGGGGTAAACGTCTTAAAACAGTAGGCTGAATGGGGCCGAATGGATAAAAGCCAAAGAGAGAGAGACAGAAAGAAAAACAAGCGAGGTGGGCCCCCTTAACCTCTCCGCTGCGCAGCCCCTATAGTATACAGGCATCCCTGTGTGGAGGTATGACCATTTGGGTGCCCCTTGCAAATATCGATGAAAAGTACATCAACGTGTAGGGAATGTTCGCGCGCATCGAGCCATATATATTTGACCCCACAAAAAATTTCTGGGGGGGGGGGGGTGCGGTCCGTAGTTGAAAAAAGTGGAGCGAATGGCATCGCGTGGCAAGATTTCCCGGGTGAATATTCACGCGTCCAGGGGGTAGGAGGAGAGGGAGGGGAGAGTGGGTTAGAGCGTAATTCCCCGTATTTATCCTATTTTGAGCACTGTTATGCTATGCAGAGTATGTGTACGTATGTGTACGTATGTAGGCCACCCATATACCAAGGAATATGCCGCATATAGACAAAATATGCGACATATAAGCGAATTAAGAGAGTTTACAGGCGGGAACGTAGGTTATGGGAGAGGTGTGGTTGGTGGGTGGGTGGGTGGACCGTGGGCGGGAGGGAGGGAGGGAAGTTGTGTCTGTGAGTCGCTGGCAAGCCAAGGTCAGCCAGCTGTATGTGCAATTATTGTTGTCCCTGTCGCCGTTGTCGCCTTGCCCTTCGTCCCTTGCTGAAAAGGATGAACTTCTGTACACAAGTCTGAGTGCTGTTATAGAGGGTAAAACCAGTGTGATCTTAGGTGACTTCAATTGCCTAGTAAACTGGGAAGCAAGAACTGCCGATGCTGAAGGTGTTTTGTGAACTTTATTAACGATAACTTTTTGACCCAGTGGGTGAACGAGCCAACTAGAGGGAACAATATACTAGATCTTCTGTTCACCACTGAAGATGAAAGTGTGACCAGCCTACCTGTTGGGGAATCACTTGGAGGTAGTAACCACAAACAAGTTATGTTCTCTTTTCGCACCTTTAGCAGCAGACCCACCAATCCTCAGAGTGCAAAACTAGATTTCCGTTGTGCAAATTTTGAAGGCCTCCGGGGAAGCTTATTCTAGATCAGACTTGAGGATGAGAATGTTAATGCAATTTGGTGCTCATTCAAACAGCAGTTTATGGATCGACAAGCTGCATTCGTTCCTACTAAACTTACCAAATCAGGCTCAACCCAACCAAAATGGTTCACAAGTGACATAGTTTCAGCAATTTGAAAGAGAAAGGTTGCATACAGAAAGGCCAAAAGAAGTCAAGACCAAAGATATTTAGATTCCTTCAAAAATATGTGTAGAAGAGTGAAATCTCTTATAAAGGAAGCAAAGCGGAATGAAGAACTAAGGATTGCAGCCATCTGTAAATAGAGTACTAGAGTTCTTCAGCTATGTGAACAGCAGGAAGCCATTCGAAAGTAGCATTGGACATCTAAAGGATCCAACAGGCCAACTTCAAACTTCTGACACTGATATAGCTAAATCCCTAATCAACAATTTTGCCTCAGTATTCACAAGGAAAAATACCAGTGACATGCCAAGTCGAGGAGTAGTGCATGAGGGTGAAGTTCTTAGCAGAATTAGATGTACCCCAGAGGAGATAGCAAAACGAATAGATAAGTTAAATAGGTTCAAATCATTCGACCCAGATAGCTTTCTTCCCCGAGTTGTATGAGACCCCAATCTTTAAGAAAGGGGTTCACAAGTGTCCCAAGAATTATCAGCCAATTAGCTTGACTTCTATCACAGTAAAACTCTTAGAAGAGCTATTAGTAGACAAGATAGTTGACTACTTAGACATCCACAATTTAATATATTTTGTATTAATTTCACCACACCACCAAACACATCCAATGAAATTAATGAAAGCATATATGTGATCCACCGGGATTCGAACCTGGGTTATCACACACAGATTTTTAGACACCTTAGCCATTACACCACCAAGACGGTTACAGATTCCCAACATGGATTCAGGCGACACCGATCATGTCTTACCAATTTGCTGGAATTGTTCCACGAAATGCTGAGTGAGTATGACAAAAGTAAAACCATGACATCCTTACTTAGATTTTCAAAAAGCTTTTGACAAAGTGCCTCATTGCAGTCTAATATCAAAAGTGAGTGCACTAGGTATCGATACAGAGGTCACAAATTGGATAGAAAGTTGGCTAACAGGTTTACAACAAGGAGTAGTAATCAATGGTGTTTCTTCTAAATGGACTCCAGTCACTTCTGGAGTTCCACAGGGATCTGTCCTTGGCCCACTTCTGTTTATCATTTATGTCAATGACATCGATATTGGTCTGTTGAGTGTGATCTCCAAGTTTGCAGATGACATAAAGCTTGGAATGAATGTGAAAGACCCCAAAGGGATTGAACAGCTCAGGATGGACCTCAACAGACTGGGTGAATGGTTGGAGACATGGCAGATGCCTCTAAACTTGGAAAAGTGTAAGGTGATGCATATCAGCCAAGCAAACCCCAATTCAGGTTATTCACTATTGGGAATGCCTCTGGAAGTGACCGACTTAAAAATGAATTAGGGTGTTCTGATTAGCAGTGACCTAAAGTTTTCCAAGCAGTGCATTGAAATAGAGAAGAAAGCTCAGCAATTATTGGGCTATATTAAGAGGCAATAATATTAAAGTATAGAAATAAGGAAATAATCCTCACAGTTTACAACGCTCTGATACGGCCTCTCCTGGAGTATGCTGTTCAATTCTGCTCTCCAGCACTCAGGAAAGATAAAAAGCAACTGGAAAGAGTACAAGCTAGGGCTACAAAGCTTATGCCATCGCTTAGAAGAATGAGCTATGAGGACCAGTTTAGAGCTCTAAATCTCTTCTTGTTGGAGATACACAGACTACAAGGTCAGCTCATTGAAGTTTTTAACCCCTTATTGGCGACGCTCGACTTAAGTCGTGCACCAATTTGCAGCAAGTTAGGAGCATTATTAAGGCTTTTAAAGGGTTAAAATCGAGTGCAAATGGCCGGGAGCACAGCGGGCCAGACAGCCGACTCCCAGGGCTTACCGCCGCCCATTAACTCATGTTCCCTGTGTTCTCGAGAGGCCGGCAGTGTAGCCAGTAGTGAGCATAGCTGGGAAAAATATACCGATATATAATATGCTATACTCCCATGTTCGTGGCATCACTGCAAGAGAACCACGAGTGCTACGTAGCTCGTTCTGGTCTCATTTTGAAGCTTTTAGCGCCTAGTCTTTTGCTAATTTTTTTTTTTTTTTCATGCAGATGCTTGATTTATCATGCAGGAGGGCCTGAATATGCCCACATGAGCCCAAAACACCCCGCTAGACAAGGGTTAAATTACCTAATGGGTTTGACAATATGGATTATAGAATAATGTATAGTCTCAATATGAATACAACACGCAACCATGGGTGGAAATTAGACTTGAAAAGGTTCAGCACTAGTATTTGTGGACACTTTTTCACATATAAGATCTGTTCTACCTGGAACAAACTTCCCTCCGAAATTGTAAATAGTTCTTCAGTAGGGCAGTTCAAGAACAGAGTAGCTAGTATTGTGCACACTCTGTAAAGAGTATAGTGCACTAAACATTTTCTCTCCTTCCACTTCGAGTACCTCCTCGGAATGGACGGCAAGGTCTCTGAGATACTAAATATTCCTTGTAACTCATTGTAACACAAACTCTCTCTCTCGTTTTTTGTTTCTCTCTCTCTCTCTCTCTTTCTCTCTCACTCACTTCTCTCTCTCTCGCTCACTTCTCTCGCATCTCCTCTCTCATCTCTCTCTCCTCTTCTCTCCTCTCTCTCTCTCTCTCCTCTTCTCTCTCTCTCTCTCCAAGCCTCCCCCCAGACCAATCATCAACCACAACTTCGTTCCCTGGTTAATTTCCCTTCAATCATTCACTCACTCACTTGGTTAATTGGCACTCCTCAGGCCAGTTCACAATTTGCCATCCCCATTACAAGTAAAATGAGATAAATGAGATCAATTAAACTGTGGTAATAGTAATGGTTAATAGGTGGTTATAGTGGCAGGAGAGACGCCAGGGGAGATTTTTGTGTATTCTGTTTTGATTTTTTGTTCCCGTATATTCGAGCATTGTAATTCGTTTGTATCATGTGTTATTATTATTATTATTATTATTATTATTATTATTATTATTATTTACTATAGTAATTATTGTATTTATATTATCAATTTTGTTTATGATTATATACCGCATATCCAGTATATATATATATATATATATATATATATATATATATATATATATGAATGACAGACTGACATTCAGGGTGACAGCAACGGGTACGGGTACCGTAAATCTATATATAAATACACCCAGACAGAGATATTTTGTTTATGATTATATACCGCATATCCAGTATATATATATATATATATATATATATATATATATATATATATATATATATATATATATATATATATATATGACAGACTGACATTCAGGGTGACAGCAACGGGTACGGGTACCGTAAATCTATATTTAAATACACCCAGACAGAGATATATAGAGGGGGAAGTGAAAGGGGAAGGGGCGGAGAGGCAGAAACACAAATAAACATATAAATATAATTCTTCCCCAGCCTTCCTTTCAATGGGACCCCTAAATCTGCCCCGCCGCTCCTCCCCAACACACACACACACACACACACACCCAAGCGGTGGTGTGTTTATCGGTACACACGTTAATTGTGCATACTTACGAGTATATTTTTTCGATTTTTAAACCAAAATATAACTATCTAGATCAAACTTAACCTAACCTAACCTACCTAATCTAACCTAACCTAACCTAACTTACCTAACCTAGCAGAAAACACTCCATATCAACGTATTTTAAAGAGGTGTGTACACTTAAACTGTTGCCCCAAACCTCTTGTACCTGCAAACCTATATATTTAGTCCATGTTGTACCTTTAACCACACCACCGCTTGTCCATACTCACACACACACACACACACACACACACACATACACACACAGACACACACTCAAACACACATATACACGCACACACACACACACACACACACCCTCCACTCCTCTCCTCCCATTATTCACCCTCCATACTGTCCCTGGTCACGGTATATATGGGAAAAACAATATGTAGAGCATGTACAGTCGCATTCCATAGTTCGATCCCAACGTAGATGTTACACTAATTTGAAGATACAACTCTATAATCTGAGAGTCATACGAAGTTTTCAGTCACACTCGACGGTTAATGTTGCTCTTATTATTGTCTCGTAGTTTTCAGTCACACTCGACGGTTAATGTTGCTCTTATTATTGTCTCGTAGTTTTCAGTCACACTCGACGGTTAATGTTGCTCTTATTATTGTCTCGTAGTTTTCAGTCACACTCGACGGTTAATGTTGCTCTTATTATTGTCTCGTAGTTTTGACGGATTAGCCCCGGCTTGGCTTTGGTCTGTGATTCTAAGATTTATATTTAATGGTTTTTGTGTGTATCTATCTATCTATCTATCTATATATAAGCTCAGGCCCAATCCCCATTTTTTCTATCTTTATTTTTATTTTCTATGTAATATTTGTTTTTTTGTTTTTTCTTGGGGGTGGCTGACCCAAGACAGAACAAGAACAGGGAAAACACAAACACAACATAAAACAACGAACAAACAGATAAAAACACAAATTCACACACATCTAGGTCACCCAGGAGAAGACCCAGAGACCAAGGTCACCAAGGTCGCTCCAGCACTCCCCCGGCCCCCGACCACCCGGAGAGGTTCCGATCTCGGCAGGCAGACATGCAGCGGAGCCGAAGCCACAAGCCCGCCCACCACACTTCCAGGCGCACCCTTCATATTAATCGTCTCCCCGGGCCAGGCGCCTGATGGACTATTATCTAGTCCCCTTCCCGCAAATTACCACGTGTTCACTATTCACAAGCATTCTCCATTCACTCCTGTCCATGTGTGTATACTTATATGTAAAATATGAGTAGGGTAAAGGAAGGTATAATCACCTTTGCCCTTTTGAGACAATGTATATGTAATTTTATGTATTTATACTATCTCAATAAAGAATCAAATCAAATAAAATTATCTCTCTCTCTCTATCTCTCTCTCTCTATCTCTGTGTATAACTGGAAAATAACATAATACCGACTCTTTTCTTTTTATCTCACTCTAACATTGCCGTAACACTGTCAGGCTCATTGGATGAAATATGCCGAGTTGTTTTATTTTAAGGGGAATTTGTTGTTGAAGTCTTGCATGTGTGTGTGTTATTATTTTGTTCTATGTGGATGAGGGAGACAAAAGGTAAAACTGTCTCCAGCGAGTGCCTCCCCCAGTGTGTTAAGAGTGACAAGGCCAAAATCAAGAAATGCTCGAGCCATAAAGACTGGACACACAGAGTTTGAAGCAACTTAATTCACACGATGAGGGAAAGATGGATTCAGGGCGAGAGTTCCAGGGATCAGCTGCTGAATAGAAGAAAGATTGGGAATATCGTTTCACTCTTGGGTTGGAGAGTTGCACAGACTAGGGGTGGGATTATGTTGCAAGACGGGTGCTACAAGCGAGAGAGATACTGTACAACATTGCGGCGAAGAGAGAGAGATTGCAGAGAATCGGCGAGTGGACATAAGTTAATGAGACGATAGGATTTCTGTTCTACTTTGTCTAGAAGTGGTATGCGAGAGGATCATCCCCACACATGTGATTAATACTCAATAAATGGATGCACTGTGCCCCCTGTACAGAGCAAGAAGCTGTGCTAGAGTAGGGAACCTACTGAGGCGGTTGAACACACCCAGCTTCTGTTAAGCTGTTTTAGCAAGAGTGGTAATATGGTCTTTCCAAGAGAGATCAGAAGAACAAGAGACACCAAGAATACTGAGAGAAGATGAAGGGTTGATTTTTGTATTGTTGAAGTATACAGCATAATCCTGTGTGTGTATGTGTGTGTGTGCGTGTGTGTGTGAGTTTGCTGGTGGTGGTGGTTGGAAGATATGGACATGTCGGGTGCATATACAATAACAGATTTGAGACACTGAACACTCAATCAGAGAAAACACTGATTCAGGCCTGTACATACATACATAACATTTTAAGACTGAGTGCTCCACACATACGTGCAGTTTCAGTCTCTTGTCCTAATGGCGGTGTTCCAGGCAACCCTGTTAACCCCTTAAAGACGAGCTGTGTGTAATGGACGCCCTACCGCTAGGCGTCAATATTAGGCCCCATTCCCACCTAAAATTGTCATTTTACGATAAATATCGTTATTACTTATTCATATGCGCCTATTATATGTTTAATATGAAGATAGTAACATGTAACAACAATAAAACAAGTGGGAATAGTGTTTGGATCGTCAAAATCGCGATTTTTTGCCAGCCGGTCCATTCATGAATTGTGGAGCAGAGCGAGGCACACCCTCCCCTCGCGAGGCCTGAAGCCTGACTGACTCACTCACCCAAACTCTTCCTTACGCAACACACTCGCTAGTCACATGACCACACCATAGAACCGGCTTGGAAATGTCGACACAAAAATATACCAATGAATAAGGGAATAACAGGGAAAATAGGTGATAATTGAAGGGGGGTGGGGAAAGGGGGGAAGGAGGGGATTTTGATAGATGTGGAGGAGTGACAGATTGGTATGGAGGGGAATTATCTCACTTAATCACCATTTCACTTTTTTAAGTGCTACTGGAGCCTTCTAAACGTTTTTGTTTTAAGGCCTTACCTCTTAAGAGGTTCCTTGCCCTTGACCACCAAAACCTCTTAAGAGTGTTCTCGCCGTTCCCGGGTTAAGGGCTGCTTCACTTGTCAAGTTTTTGGAATCGAGTTCGGCATGTATAGTCTGATCCCAGGTCTTCCTCAGTCCACCCTTTGGTGCAGCTCTTTCCACAATCACAGACGTGCATCTTTTCACCCAATTGTTTTCATCCATTCTCTCCTCATGCCCATACCATCCCAGTCTACTTGTACGCATCTCCTCGCTAATACTCTTTATACCTAAGCATCTCCTTAGCTCATCATTTGTTATTCTATCCTGCAGTTTGGCCCCACACATCCATCTCACCATTCTCATCTCATTACGTTCCATTCTGTTGACATCCTCTACTTTAACGGACCATGTTTCTGAGGCACACTTCTAACACATGTGGCATACACCTTTCTCTTCAGGGGGAGAGGCATTCTTTTCATGGTCAGAATTGGCAGCAGTTCTCTGAACTTCCCCCAGCCATATCTAATTATAGCGACAGTGGCAGCTTCAGCCCCACAACCGGCAGAAATGGTATCTCCTAGGTAACAAAACTTGTCCACCACCTCCAATGACTCATTTCCAAAATTCACAGCCACAGGATCATCATTTAACACAAGCTCGCCCTTGCACACTACGCACGGGTCCTTTTATTCTACTACAGCGCTTACTCCCATGGTGGACCCAACATCGACAGACGCTACACCGAATCGAGTTAGAGCCCACACCCTTTCCACACATTGCACATGGGTATGTACCACTCTTTTCCACATTGCCTTGTCTCAATCTACAATGCATAACCTTGGTTTTCTTAATATTGACTCTTAAACCCTTGCTCGCCATGCCTTCTCTCCATCTTCTGAATTTGGTCTCGGCATCTTTCACATTGTCAGCTATTAGGACTAAACCGTTTGCATAAAACAGTTCCCACGGGTGTCCGGATAAAACATCTCTAGACAGTGGCTCCAGGACCATAATAAAGAGGAGGGAGCTTAACACTGAACCCTGATGAACTCCAACACAGACTGTGAACTCCTCACTCATTTCACCTTTCACCCTCACCACAGTTCGCGAATCCTCATACATCTTGATTATCACACGCACCAGCCATTCTTCCACACCAAGTTTCCTCATAGCCCACTGCACAACATCTCTAGGCACCCTGTCAAAGGCCTTCTCCAGGTCTACAAACACAAAGTAGAGATCCCTGCATTTTAGTAAGTATCTTTCCTGTATCTGCCTGACTATGAAGATAGCATCGGTTGTACCACGTCTTGGCTTAAAACCAAACTGCATATCATCAATGGAGATGCTTTGCCTGATCAAACCCTCAAAGACTCTCTCGCAGACCTTCATGATTTAGTCAAGTAATTTCAGACCCCTATAATTACCTCTATCTAGTCTGTGTATCAAGGAAATGTTTTGAAATAGTCTATTAGCACTTGAGAAGCTTGTTATACAACACAATGATAGCTACATTATCTCTTCTCTAGTTAGACAGAGAAGAATCCAGGTCAATTTCCAGCTGATCCCTGGGCCGCAAGTGGCTTGGAGCAATAAGAGCATTTAATAGCACACAAGAAAACCACTCCAACAGATTTCTCTCTTGCCAACACCCCTTCTCCTCTCTCAACACTCTTCGATAAAGTAGATACGAGATGCCATTATAATGGCTTATCCCTCAATACCTTCACCTGCCACTCCCCCTGTGTGCCAGAACCAGCACCATCATGTCAACAACCAACATAATCCTCTTTACCATACTATGTAGTGAGCTACAAGGTGCCGCCAACCATCACAGTCTTTACCAACTGACAAACCCTTCACTATCTACCAAGCTGCAAGTTGTTTCACCATCAACATTCTACCAAACCCCAGTGATGCAGCTTCTCTTGTCTCCATAAAATAGATGAATTGCTAGGTGTGTCACTACCTCCCTCTGTACTAGGCTTGTCACCTTCTAGCAGCTCAAAGAGATCCCTGTCACTGCCACTGATGCAGAAGATTGCAGCATCCCATCAAATCTCCATCTTGTCCACCTGGAAAGGACTATGTTGTGTGCTATCACTCGAAACCTCCGGTGGACTCTTTCACCAAGATCTAGGCTGCTTTACCATATATATAATAATTGTCACAATAAATACTATGCTTGGACCAATGTAATTACTTCAAATCCAGTGCATGCAGGCGATAAGATGGGAAAGGGTTGGTGGGCGATCTATTGTTCTTTCTGCTTATGCATTTATAGCCTTTCTGACTTAAGGCCATGACCTGGGCAATTGACCACTTGGAGAACTTCAAGGCAATCGTGCACGTACATCATTACAATTCTTCCGGTTGAAGAGCAAATTATGTGGTACCATAATCTTTTAACCAAATCTACCTTAACCTACCCTTACCGAACCTAACCTAACTGAGCCAAACCTAATCATCTATTCTCTCCCTCCCTCCGGAGTGTAACCGAGTGTACTATGGGTCAGTGGCCAACACTTATGAGCTGTAGGTGTTCTAGACCAAGCAGAACAAGCGGGCGCTCGACTGCAACCTGGCGCTGGTGGTTGCCAGTGGGTCTCACAGGGAGATCATCCAGCTGGCCTTCCACAGGTTCACCATCGGCAAGTTCAACTCTCACACCGACCTGGGATGTCCACACGGACATATGCAGATCAACAAGAATTAGCGGATATATCAGTGTTAACTTCAATATTATCATAACAGATACATTAAACTCTATTCCTATATCTTCAGAGCTTTCCCAACGGTCCACCTCACTGTCTCTCTCTGCATCTATTTATCTTATTTGTCCAGCTATGATCAATTGCCAGCCATCAATATATTCATATCTATTCTTCCTTCATTAACAACTGTTTTGTACTTATATATGCCAATTAATCAAACAATTGTTCTATCTATTAATACATCATTCTACCGTACCTTTGTATTCAATTACAAAACTATGCTTAGTCTATATAAAAATCTGTCTACACATCCTCACCATAACCACCTCCCCCCTCTCTCCCCAATATTTATTATGCACCCTTTTATTCTCCCCAGTACACCTGTCCTCTCCCTAACATTATTATTATTGCGGTTCTTACCCTGTCTTTGAAACCAAGGTCGTTTTGTCTAAGGCTCTTTTCGCCCATTGTCAGTTTGTTCAGCTCCGAAAGAGAAATGTGTTGTTGGCGAAGTAACCCCCTTGCCTGCTACCTGTACCTGGTCTACTATTCACCCTCGACCCACATTTCTTACCTCACCTTTGGTCTACAAACTTTCTTCAGGTTTCTCTTTATCCTGTTGGTACGGTGCATGACTGATGTTATGATATTTTCTTCGCCTTGACAATTGTTTTCATATCCCCCAATAATATTTCCCTGGCTTGTAATTATCTCACCAATGGATCAGTATACTCATTTAAACATTACGAATATATATATATATATATATATATATATATATATATATATATATATATATATATATATATATAATATTGTCTCTTAAAAAAACAAAAAACATTTTTTTTTTAAAGAGACAATGAACGGAGGAAGGAAAAACACATAAAACAAAAAGGTCCATGTGCCTAAAGGCATCCTCCATTCATAAAATGTTTGTAACAACTGGATTTAAACTTTTGTAGATTGTAAGTTTGTGGAAAGCAACTCGAGGGAAGTGAATTCCAAAGAGTAGTAGTTCTATGGATAAATAAATTTTGGTAAGCAGAAGTTCTGCATTGTGGAGGAGAAAGTGTAAATTCATGGGCGCTCTCAGCTGCCCTAGTTCTACGGGGAAAGATGTGGAGAGGCGGCACAATTGAAGCAAGTTCCTCGGAACAATTGCTGTGAAAATATCTGTAGAATAATGCAAGGGATGTTGCACGTTTCTTCGTATGGATAATGTATGAAGGTCCTGTGTGATTACAGGGTTATTGATTAATCTAATAGCTTTATTTTGAATTTTGTCCAACTGCCTCAATGCAACCACTCCACTTCCACTCCACAGAGGTGAACAGTAATCCATCTGAGAACGCACATGACTTTTATATATTACGGCCAACTGCTCGTCAGTGAAGAATCCTCGAACTCTGTACAGGAGTCCCAGTTTTTTAGAGGCATTCTTAGCAATGCTTCTAACATAATGTGTCCAGCTCAAGTTAGTAGTTAATGTTACACCGAGAATGTCAATACTAGGGGAAGTGGGAATATTTACATCATTAAAAAAATATATGGGAGTCAGTGAGATTCTGTCGGTTAGAAAATTGAATGTACTTGGTTTTCTGTGCATTAAAGGAAACTAGATTCTTTTGTCCCCATTCATTAATTCTAGAAAGGTCCTGGTTCAGAGAAATTGCAGTGTTTATATTTGAATTTATAAGATCGGGTTGGGTGAAAGAATTGGTAAATGTGAAGGAACTGTGGAGTGTTGAGTCATCTGCGTAGGAATGTATTGGATTATGAGTGATAGATATGAGATCATTGATATGAATGAAGAACAGAGTTGGGGCCAAAACTGATCCCTGGGGAACACCAGCATTTATTGATTGAAATTGAGAATAAAGGCCATCTACCATTACACATATTTTTCTGTTATGAAGATAAGAAGAAATTAGTGGAACTAATGATGCAAGGCCGTAGTGTGACATCTTCGACAATAAGGATTGATGCCAGACTCTATCAAATGCCTTTGATTTATCCAGTGCTATTGTATGTGTTTCATCACGTTGGTCTGTAGCTTGGTTGATTTGATGCGTAAGAAGGCAAAGAATGTCTGCAGTTGATCGACATCGTCTAAAACCATATTTTCTATCACTGATTAATTTATTATTCTCAAGATGTTTAATTATGTGATTATTTAATATAATTTCAAAGACTTTACCAAGAGTGGAAGTTATAGCTATTGGTCTGTAGTTTGATGTATCTGAAGAGGCACCTTTTTTAGGAACTGGATGGATGTTTGCTTCTTTCCAGGGTACTGGGAAGCATGAGGTATGAGTACACAGACGGAAATATTTTGCCAAACAGGAGCGAGCACCAAGGACCAATTCTTAAGTACTATTGGAGGAATTTCATCTGGACCAGCCTTATCTACTGAGAGATTCTGCAAAATAGTTTTGAATATATGTATTGAAAAATGTATATGTATATAAACATATATATATATATATATATATACGGTATATATATACCGGGTATATATATATATTTATATATATATATATATATATATATATATATATATATAGACCGGTATATATATATATATATATATATAAATACTGTATATACAGTATATATATAATTATATATTGTTATGTAATGTGAATTAAAATAATATATATAATAAATAAGTGCAATTATGATAGGGTTAATGTGCGCATTTTGGAGAGTGTCATTTGATACGTAGTGTGAGTAGAGATTGCGTCATTCAATCACGTGTTCTTGTCTCGTGCGGAGGCAGTGGCGCCTACAGCCTAGTGTGGTCGAGATCGTGGTGGAAGTTTCTAGTTTGGTGAGGCCTATATATTTCGTGCGGCCGCTCTCAGTCGGACTCCAGACCAGCTGTCCTTGACATCGCGCACACACCTCTCTCCCTTGCCTGTATATAGTGTTTTTACCTATTGAAAAGTGCTACAATGATCTCTCCTTGCTACCTTCATAGATAAAGCAGTCTGCATACCTGTGTTCCCGAGTGTTGAGTATAGCCTATAAGAGTGTCACCTATTTATATACATATTATAGCCTATTAGTGATATTGGGTATTATCTTGTGATCAGTTAATAATTAATTATCATTGAGTTTCCTGTAAATTCATATTCTTCTATTATATCCTTTTGATTGTTTTTATTAATGTTATAAGTATAAAGCATTAATTAATTTGTGATTAGTTTCCAAGTTGGTGAATTTGATTAGATTAGAATATTTTCTCAAGTTATACTTTAGTGTTTATTTCACATTTAAATAGTTGTATTACTTACTTGTATTGCTTTGGCGATGGGCTGGTCTATCAGTGTGAGACCTGAGCGATCTCTGCCATACACATAGCTTACTCTGACTGTTCCTTTTTCTTATATATTTTCTAGATCTCAAGTGACGGCGTCTCTTCCGTGGATTGACCTCCCAATCTACCAAGATTGGAAGCTAAAGCGTCACATTATTCCATTGCCCCTCAACTTTCTCTTCATAATTGCTGAGGGGCACAGGGCCCTGGATGGGGCTTTGGTTTCCCGGGCGTTTACGCACCCTCTCAGCTCCCCGCCATGGAGTGGCTTCGATCACCCAGGCTTTATTGTGGTCGGCAGGGAGGGTTCTGTGGGGGCGCTCGTTTATGGCCTTGGCCTTACTCGGGGCCTTGGGGCTGTTCGGCCAGGCAGCTTGGGGAACAACAACAACAACTTGTATTGCTTTTGCTAGTATTGTGTGCATTTCCCTTTAGTTATTAAACAGATATATATTAATCATTTCCAGTGATCTTGAGACAATATTATTTTGTTGTGATATAAATATTTATACCTTGCATTGCTTCAGTAAAGGTATATAGTTATTTATTTTGTTCAATTGTGTATTTTCTGATAATCATAGTGCTTTATATATTCTTATTTTCTCGTCCTGAAGAGACTTTTTGTTTTACTTGATACATTATAATACTTAATTTTATTAAACTAAGAATTTGTATTCTAGTATTTTCTTTGAACCTGGATGTTTTGGGGAGGGTTATGTCATCAGTCTTGAATCTCATATTTAGCCTATTGTTTGTCATTTCACCTCGCCCATAATCATAGCTATATACAGTATATATATATATATATATATATATATATATATATATATATATATACAATATATAAATATATACTGTATATTATATATATTGTTTGTTTTTTGTCAACTTTTGTCTTGAATTTCCCTCTTTTCAATTTTCGATTTCTGCTCCAGGGAAACTATATTTTTCCACTGTACAGACGGATTTCGTCCACAACCTTTTTTCACGCACCCCTTATCTCTCTCTCTCTCTACACAAAGACCGAACCATGCAGGAAGGGGGTGGAATTCTTTTGTACATCAGAGATTTTCTAATTGACTGCACAATCAGGTCGGAACATGATGTACTTAGAGTATACCTCAATCTAGTTAACTCTATCTATAAGATTGTTCTGGTGTACAGACCTCCACATCAAAATGTTGAAAAGGATGAACTTCTCTACACAAGACTCCAATTGCCTAGTAAACTGGGAAGCAAGAAATGCCGATACTGAAGGTAGGCGTCTTGTGGACTTTGCTAATGATAACGTTTCGACCCAGTGGGTGAATGAGCCAACTAGAGGCAACAATATTCTATATCTTGTGTTTACCACTAAAGACGAAAGTGTGACAAGCTTATCTATTGGAGAATCACTCGGAGGTAGTGACCACCATCTAGTTAGGTTCTCTCTTCGCACCTTTAATCTAGTTAGCAGCAGAACCACCAGTCCCCAGAGTGCAAAACTATATTTCAAATGTGCACATTTTGAAGGCCAGATCAGACTCGAGGGTGAGAATGTTAATGCGATTTGGTGCTCATTCAAAGAGCAGTTTCTGGATCGACAAGCTGCATTTGTTCTTACAAAACTTACCAAATCAAGCTCAACTCAACCAAATTGGTTAACAAATGACATAGCTTCAGCAATTAGAAAGAGACAGGTTGCATACAGAAAGGCCAAAGGAAGTCAAGACCAAAGAAATTTAGATTTCTTCAAAAAATTGTGTAAAAGACTGAAATCTCTTAAAAAGGAAGCAAAGCAGAATGAAGAACTAATGTTTGCAGCCCTCTGCAAAGAGAGTCCTGAAGAGTTCTTCAGCTTTGTGAACAGCAGGAAGCCATTCAAAATTAGCATTGGACCTCTTAGGGATCCAGCAGGCCAACTTCAAACTTCTGACATTGATACAGCTAAATTCCTAAACAACTATTTTGCCTCAGTATTCACAAGGGAAAATACAAGTGACATTCCAAGTCGAGGACTAGTGCATAAGGGTGAAGTTCTCAGCAGAATTGGATGTACCCTTGATGAGGTAGCAAAAAGAATAGATAAGTTAAATAAATTAAAGTCATACGGCCCAGATATATTTCTTCCCAGAGTTGTACGAGAAGTGCGAGATGAAATCAAATCGCACATTTTTATCTATTACTGGATACCTTACTTCCCTTTATGAGGTTGGCTATACACATAATGATCCAGGCGGACCTGTTCCCCGTGAGAAGGGCAACCTGTGCCAGTTTATTCAGAACCTAAAAGATTGTTTACCACTAAAATTTGGGTCCGTCCGACTCTGAGGCCCTCTATGTATCTTTCTAGCAGTATTTTTCAACAGTTAGAGGTTGCTCTCACATCCATCAATCTTCTACACTCTTAGGTTAACAGTAAGGATTTGTATTTGGCTTACTGTCCTAAACAGGCTGCTAACTAAGGCTGACTAATCTCATCCATTTGGATTATTTTTAGATTTTCTCCCTAGGTGGGTTGCCGAGTCCCATTCACCCGGAGTTCTCACTACAATACATATACTGTATATATAATCTGGAGATAACCATCACTATAGTAATGTGTATTAGGATTCAATGCGATAATATTGAATGCATCAACCAAATAATGTGTTAACATTTTATAATACAATACATACGCACACATACACACATAAAGTCACATGTACACACGCACGCTCATACCCACGCAAAAACAAGCGCACACATAGACAATCCCTCCCTCTATCTCTCTCTCAATTATTTATCTCCTCTGTTTTGTTCACGTCAGCACCAATATTTTTAGCAGTTTTTCTCACTTCACTCTACCCTTAGCACCACCACTTTTCTTGGCGCAAAATATTTTTCACTCGCTTTCGTGCAAACTAAAACTCTTTCATATTTGCCTTTGCTTGATGATGTGTACTAGTATAGTTTATATACAGTAAACAGAATATATACATATACAAATAAGAGTGTGTGTGGTCGAATGTGATATGAGTATGTAGAAGTATGTGTGTGTGTGTGTGTGCGTGTGCGTGTGTGAGAGAGAGGGAGAGTTACAAGGAGTTACATGTGTTACGACTGAGGTTTAAATATATCAGGGCTCTTATTCATTGGACTAGTAATGGCATAAATGCTACAACGGAAAGCGCTAGATCCAACCTCTGATGTATATTCCCAGTGAACAAAGAACACAAATACTCTCCAGAGTTCTATATGCAATAATAGGTTATCAAACTCTCAATAAATGTGCGTCTACTCTAGGCTTAATGTTGTGTGAAAACAGCCTATTACTACCTATAACCGAAGGTGCTTGGTTATGGTATGCAAAGTAAGGTGGTAAGAGAAGTTACAGCTTACGTTACTTTAATCAATAAATGTCAGGCACTCCTGCATAAAAGAAAGTGCACTAAAGTCCTTCAACACCAACAAGGAATCTTCTTTAAATGTTAGATGCTATCAAGATGCTCGAATCGGAAATGGAACCCAAAAAGGCAGGCAGCGGAACAATGCTCGTGCAGGCTATGCACACAAAAAGGCAGGAGATATAATGCAGTCGGAGCCAAGAATATCCTAAACGCTACAACAATAATAATAATCGCCACGACAATGCAGCATTCCTATCAACAAAAAGAGCCTAAGTCATTCGTCTCAATGCATCAAACTAGGCTGCGAAATGCTTGTGTAATCATAAACGGGTATGCATAATAAGAGTAATTGGTTTAATATACTTAATGTCTACTATGACTGATAAAGTCTAGCTAGAGTCAATGATACGAGATACTGGTGCGCATGGCATGCCGCATAGCCTAGTGCAAATCTCAAGTCTGTGCGTCAAATATTACGTTATAGTGAAGGGTAGGTGTCTTGAGAAACCTTAATACCGAAGTATCAAGCGTTCTCCTGGCGTACCTCAAAGACAAACAACCGAGCTTAGAACAGTGCAGAATGGTATAGGCAAAAAGCCCTCATTCGTGCATGATCTATTCTCAATGGCACACAGACTAGAATTTACCCAATCAACTCCAGTTCTCAGGTATGTCGTGCAGCTTTTAACTAAAGCCAGCACCCATCGGAAACAATACCTTATAGTATCAGACTCCTAGTCTAGCATTATCTAATCCAGCAGAACACTAATAATTATAGGAAGCGGTACTGAACAATATGAATGCCAACCAATGCTTCGTGATCAACTTATCTTAACAACTAAACATACATGGGTTATATAAGACCTTAACGCACAATACAACTGGCCAGCATGAAGCTGATTATGCAGAGTTAACCAGAGGGGGTATAATATTAACCCTTATTTAGCGGCGAGCAACATAAGTCGAGTTAAAAAAAGCTGGACTATGTGGCGGCGCTCGACATAACTCGAGTGGCAATTTCAGCACGTAATGTGGCTGAGAGAGAGAGACAAGTGGTGGCAGGAGACTAGCGAGCGTATGACTGCTCCAGACCACCGCGGCGAACCTACTGACACAAATCTCAGCTCCCTCCATCCTCTCTCACTCGCTACATACTCAATTATGTACTGAAAGTACCGAATTACCTGCTTTTTGCACTCGCGTTGCACGGTTATTGCAAGAAAACTATCCATCATACAAGGATCGTTATGGTGTCATTCGAAAGCTCTGTTTATGCCCTTTCAGGGATAGGTATTTGTTTTACGTTCTGGGTCTTATTTAGGCATGAAAATGATCACGTAAACAGCCCTATTTTGGCTAAAAACACCCCGCTGTGCGGTACACATAAATAAACCGCATAGGCCGCTCGTAAGGTGTTAATAAAAGGTGGTGAAAGATATGGAAAATGAGAGAGATAGGCAGAGGAAAAGGTTCTCAGGTGCAGAGAGGGCGACAGATATCAAAGGGATAAGAGGGATGCGTTCTAGAAACCAGATCTGAGGGAGAGTGGCAAGATAGCTGTATATATACTAGCACTAGCTCGCACCGCGTAAGCAAAGCGGTAACAAGTCCTCCAGCCAATCCCAAAGAGGCCAACCAACCATGACGTCACCAAGCATGGTAAAAAACTCCTCCAACCAATCCCCAAGAGGCCAGCAAGCCGTGACGTCATCGAGCATTGCAAAAAACACTGCGCGCCTCCTCATACTCTGTTCTACTCTCTCTCTCTCTCTCTCTCAAATCTTATCATTCCTACTAATGATAAAACTTATACTTTGCAATTAAATATATAAAGCCTTGACATGGGCGAAAACAAAGAGCCTTTCTGGACTGCCCATGACACGAGCTTTCATATGAAATAAAGCACACAATAATACATCAACTGTAGCCACATCCACTGCCCTGGCGATCCTAGCGAGGCACCGTAGGACAAGCCATGCGGTTCTAACGGAGTGGTTAACGTCACACATGTAATAGTTAGTATCTCAAAAACCTTGCGGTTCATTCCGAGGAGATACTCGAAGAGGAAAAATATTATCTACTCTCTTCTTAAGCTGCTCTACTGAAGAGCTGTTTATCAGTGGGGTAAATTTGTTCCAGGTAGAACAAATCGTAAACCGTATATAATTTTTTTCTCCACAAATACTAGTGCTATACCATTTAAATTTTACCTTCCAGCCATGGTTGCGTGTTGTATGCATAGTGAGGCTAAACATTTTGGTATAATATTCATTTTCAAAATCATTACATATTTAAATTAACAAAACAATGAGCTGACCTCGTGGTGCCTGCTTACAATAAAGAGAGATCAACAGCTTTCATTCGGTCCTCATATCTCATTCCTCTAATCGATAGAATATTTTGTGTAGCCCAAGCTTGTACTCTTTCTAGTCGCTCTATATCTTTCCCGAGTCTCTCTCTCTCTCTCTCTCTCTCTTTCGGAACCTCGTTGTAGTTGATATGCTCAGACATATGCCTCTCTTGCTTGCGTGGTTCGGAGTCTTCGCTACCTGGACAATAAAGTGATGTGATGCCTGCAGTTGTGGCAGTGAGCTTAAGGCGGGGTCACCTGCATGTTTTTCTCTTTCTCTGGCTTGTATCCATTCGACCCCATTCAGCCAACTCTTTTAAGACGTTTATCCCCATCCAGGTATCGATTTCTTCCTGGTGAGCGATTACGAGCCAACATTGTATGGAGAAATCCGACGTTGCCGGAAATTTTTTTCTATCGAAAAATGCAGTAAAACAAAAAATATATGATGGCTCGCTACCGCTCGCCAGAAAAATAGTGACACCTGGATGGGGGTAAACATCTTAAAACAGTAGGCTGAATGGGGCCGAATGGATACAAGCCAAAGAGAGGGGGAGAGAAAGAGAACAAAGCAAGGTGGGACTCCTTAAACAGAACTGGATGTAGAAAATCGCTTGAGCTATCAACACAAATAGTGTACTTTATTTGGTCTAGTAGCCTCGCAAGCTTAGGGACCCGGGTTCGAGCCCTGGGTGGTAGCCTCACGAAAACATTCCGGGGGGCGATTTCTGCATCAACGAAGTTTGGGTGTGTTGGTAAAATTGTAAATAGTCATGCGAAGTAATTGTTAAGTCGGCAAAATACTCAGGTGCCTAAAATTAGGTTTCACACTCGTTCCTCTCTTCTTCTATCTTCCCTTATTCACCGGTACCATCGATTTTTCTTTCTTTTTTCCTATTCCATCCTCTTCCCTCCTCCTCTTCTCTGGAATTGTCACCTCATTTCCTGCTCCCCATCCTGTTTCCCTCCCCACTTCCTCCTGCCCCTCATACCTTCCTCCTTCGAATATCCCTCCCCCCCCCCCTCTCTCTCTCTCTTCTACCTTCATACACTTACAGTTCTTACATATTACACTTCAGATCATTGTAGGGATTATAAGCCTTCGTTACTCTCACAGGAAAGTGTAGTATAGCAAGAACACACATAACACTACAACTTTATTTTCCGTTATAAAATAGGTGCTACCCTATGCCCATAAGGTAGTTGAACTACCCCTTTCTTCCATTTCAACAATTAAATTCACAGCAATGTTATTATGCTAGATATCACTTCATGTAATGTTCTTGATATAATTATATCATGGCTTAGTGTGATTCACTTGATCATTTTGCAAGACTTGTACAAACACACTTCATAATTATACAGTCAATCCTCTGCTTACGTGTGATCCATTAACGTGATCCTCCAATTACACGAGTACAAAGGAGTACAAAGGAAATCAAGCAACAACAGGTCTAGTGACCCTTCTAGGCTGCTTGTCCTCCAAAACACTGAGGATCAAGTGTCCAAACAGTGGTTTAGAGGGGGTAAGGGAACATTGGAAAGGGAACTACTGCCCTGGAACTAATGTCCGTGGCAGGACTAGGAAGTTAGTAGGGGACATATGGGTTAGTAACTGAGGGGAGGATAAAATAAAGTTATTCATTTTGAAACGCAGTCAGTCGCGGGTTTGATGCGAGATATTTGTCTAGGCAGAGTTTAAATGAATCAACGGTGCTGCAGTCTATAACGTCTCGGGGAAGCCCATTCCACAAGTTGACAACTCGATTGAAGAAGAAATTCTTAGATTCGTGAGTTAAAAGATTTACCAATAATTTTGCAACCGTTTCCCCGCGTGTAATTAGATTGGTCGATAGTGAAGTACTTACTACAGTTCATATTGTCGATGCCTTTGATGATTTTGAACACTTGAATTAAGTCACCTCTTAATCTGCGCTGGGTTAAAGGAAATAGATTTAATTCTCTAAGACGCTCTTCGTATGGTTTGTTCTTTAGGCTAGGTATCATTTTGGTAACTCTACGTTGAACTCGTTCTAGCTTGTTTATGTCTTTTTGGTAATAAGGGCATCAGCATTGAACGCTGTATTCCAGAAGAGGGCGGACTAAGGAATTGTAGAGGGTTAGGATAACGTCTTTGGATTTATGCACAAATGACCTGCCTATAAAGCCAATTATTTTGTTTGCCTTCTTAACTCCTTGCGACATATATGACGCGATCGCGTCATATGAATAAGTCCGCCAAAAACTCATATGACGCGATCGCGTCATATGGACTTATCTCTATACCTCTCCAATAAGTTTATGACGTGATTTTGCGTCATATGAGCTCAGTAAGTCCAATAAGTTACCATATTAACTCCCTCAGACATATTATGTTCCAGTAAGTCCGAGGAGGCGGGAGCCCCAGGATTATTGCCACTGCCTCGCACTACACTCACAACAACACTGCGGCCGTTAGAATTATCGCAGGAGGCTGAGGTTGCCACCAACGGTTTTATCGTATGGTAACTTATCGGACTTACTGAGCTCATATGACGCAAAATCGCGTCATAAACTTATTGGAGAGGTATAGAGATAAGTCCATATGACGCGATCGTGTCATATGAGTTTTTGGTGGACTTATTCATATGACGCGATCGCGTCATATATGTCGCAAGGAGTTAACAACTTCTGAACATTGTTGACTCGGTTTTAGGTTACTCGATATTGTTACTCCCAGATCGGTTTCTCTGTTTACAGTCTTAAGCTGAGTGCCATTCATCGAATAGTTTGCTTTCTCATTTAGGTATCCGATATGTAGTACTTTACATTTATCCGCATTGAAACTCATTTGCCAAATTTGGGCCCAATGTGACAATTTATCTAGATTGTGTTGCATATCGTCAACTTGATCTTTTGAGAGTACGCTATTTGCAATTTTTGTATCGTCAGCAAATTTTGAGATTGTACATGTGAGACCCTCATCTATGTCGTTGATGTAAATTAGAAAGATAATTGGTACGAGGGGAGGGGGTGGAGGCGCAATTACTAACATGACAGATTCCATTATTGGGAGGGTGGTCCCATTTACACGAATTGGGATGGAAAGTGAAAGAAATCCCCAAAAAACTCCACTTACAGGAGCCCCGTCTTATTAACGAGAGGGAAGCTGCCCCGTTGTCTGTGAGGTGTAGTGACTTATCAGAATCCTGATAAGTGGGATTCTAGGATATATCTTCCTTCCCGCTTCAGTTGTAGTTTAATTTCTGTAAATATATTTTTTTGTTCCCTGTGTTACTGTCCATTTTGACCTGCATAACCATGTCTCGAGGCAAAATGAGCAACATATCCCTCCAAACCATACTCAAGATCATCAAGAGAAAAACAAAAGCAGAAAAGTATTTGGCCATAGGCAAGGCCCTGGGCATGAATGAATTGAGTGTCCGTGCAATCTGAGCCAATAGGGACAACATATTGAAGTCGGTCAAATGTTACGGGGATTCACAATTTGATAACCGAACCAAGTCAACCAACCCAGAGATGATTGTAATGGAAACATACCTTGCCTAGTTTTTAGCCAGGAAACAAAAGGAAAACATCTCTGTGGACGGATAATATAATGTTAAGAATAGAACCAAAATTGTCCACAAGACTATCTGTACTTAACTTGGTGGACTGGAAGGGGGCTTCATTCAAAGCCTTTAATGGCTGGGTGACTTAGTTTATTAACCCCGTACGAGTGGGCATAATTGCCCGAATTTACCTTCATTCCCTGCTCATTTTGATGCATAAGCAAACACCACAGTGTAATACAATTATATATCCGTGAAAGTACGGTAATAGAGCTTTCAAATGACACATGAATCATCCCTGTATGACATCTGGTTATTTTGTAATGATCTTGCAAACGAAGGGCAAAATTGCTAAAACTGAGCAATTTTTAGCCGTTTTCGCTATGAGTGATTCTACACATGAGTGAGCAAGCTCTCTCAAACCTCAATGTGTTGGCGGAGGCCTCTCGGCTCCGGTTGACGCCCGCCCGCGCTGCCTGCAACATCTGGCCTGGCTCACAGGCCACATAATATCCAGAAAAACCTGCCCGTCATATGACAGGCCCCGTCCAGAATGGGTTAAAAGAAAAGAACTAAAAGATATCAAGCTAACAGGAGAGTGTATTTCGGCCGAAAGTACCCTGCCTATTAGAAAACCTTAATCAAGGAGAGGGGCTACACCCGGGACCAGATTTACAGTGTCAACAAAACTGGGCTGAAATACAAGACTATGCCCAATTCAAACTACATTACCCGCCTTCCAAACAAGCCAGGAATCATGACAAGTCCCGTTTATGATAATGTTTATGTACAACCTGTCAGGCCATAAAATGCGCCCAGTGGTGGTACAAAAAGCTGCCCACCCCTGCTGATACAAGAATTTCAGGAATATGAATAACCCGGGGGTATAAGTCTGCAAATGGGTGGAAGACCAACTCAATTATGGCAGATTGTATGATCGATCATTGCATCCCCAATGCCAGAGCCAAGCCACAAGTGTTGGGGCAGGAATTTAAAATAATGTTGTTGATGAACAATACCCCTCCCTACCCACCTTATCTTCAAAATCTAGACCTCGACGCACAGGTTGTTTTTTTGCCGCCAAAGACGACTCCTTTAGAGCAGCCCATAGATCCGAAGATCATTTCCATCTTTAAGTCTCTGTACCAGAAGGCTGTGTATGATTATGTTAAGGAGAAGATCGAGTCTAACGAAAACTTGGTGGCGATGGAGCGGGACCCTGAGCCACCTGAATCCCAAGCACAAGAACAACATGACGGCACAAGACCTAGCCCCTGCTCCACTGCCTACAACTGAGATGACAGCTACCCAAGTTTGGAGGGCCTACAGTGTGAGAAATGCTGTTGATTTTACATTAAAAGCATGGGCTGCAGTGTCTCAGGCTACCATTAATCATGCTTGGAGACAACTAACCCCTTATTTGTATGTAACAAAGCTACAGATAAAGATGTCCAACATCGAGAAGCTCTGGCAGAGGCAACTCTTCGAGTTGCAAGAGAGGTTCCAGTGTTTGGTTTTATGTCACAATGGAGGAGGTAGCAGAGGTTACAGATGGAAATTATTGAGCAGATGTACCACAAGGAAATATAATACACACAGCAAACCAAATGAGATACGACCCCTCCACCAAAACTCATGCAAGAACACAGTATGGGAACAGTTAGCAGTATTCTGGCAGCAGTGGACACCCAAGACGAGTGCAAGATCCACGAGAAGTGCCCTCATTGGACTCCAGAACTGCTCATGGGCATTGAATACACCTTCCGGTAATACATTGAGCGGCAATACGCAGAAATATATAATTGCCAGAAAAAATTAATCACCAGATTTTACAACCATCATCAGCAACAACAGCAGCAAGAAGAACAGGACCAAGAACATGAGGGAGACGACCCGGAACCTCAACTTTCGACCTCCGGTCTTTAGGCACAGGTTACCAGCGATGTCATGACAGATGAAGAGTTTCACAGCTTCATGCGGAACCTCCAGATGCAAGAAGACAACAGCATGGGCAGAGAGGTCAGCCTCACTGCCAGGCAAGAGGCGTTGGAAGGTCAGGCCCGGGGGGTGGAGGGTGCGGAGCGAGCAAAGGATGTGGTCAGTGATGGGGCCAAGGCATCTTAGTCGCCTCACCCTGCCTCGGAACTCCCCTTCAAGCCAAACAAGTCTTCCTACTCTTCATTATGGTAAATATGACAACCTTTAAGTAATTTTCCATTTATTTAATTGTTAGGATGCTAATAATGTTCTTCCACAACCATTAGGTTAAGAATAGAACCCATATAAATTTGTCCCAGGATACATAATTAGGTGATGTAAATAAGAGGGTCCTGATGCAGGTGCTGCCCATAGGTAAACAATCCCATAAGGTACCTAGTCCAATTACGCAAATTCCTTTAACGCAAGGCTTTGTGTTGCCTATATTCTTCAGTAAACAGAGGATTGACTGTCTTCAAATAATAGCTGGCTTATTCATACACCCGAGAGTAGATTTTGTACTTGTAAGGAGTACAAAGGAAATCAAACAACAACAGGTCTAGTGACCCTTCTAGGCTGCTTGTCCTCCAAAACACTGAGGATCAAGTGTCCAAACAGTGGTTTAGAGTGGGTAAGGGAACATTGGAAAGGGAACTACTGCCCTGGAACTAATGTCCGTGGCAGGATTAGGAGGTTAGTAGGGGACAGATGGGTTAGTAACTGAGAGGAGGATAAAATAAAGTTATTCATTTACAAACGCATTCAGTTGCGGGTTTGATGCGAGATATTTGTCTCGGCGAAGTTTAAATGAATCAACGGTGCTGCAGTCTATAACATCTCGGGAAAGCCCATTCCATAAGTTGACAACTCGATTGAAAAATAACTGTTTAGATTCGTGTGAGTTAAAAGATTTACCAATAATTTTGCACCCGTTTCCCTGCGTGTAATTAGATTGGTCGATACTGTAGTTAATTCAAATTTTAGACCAAATCTCCCCCCACCCCCTCTATCTCTGTCTCTCGCTCTCGCTCTCTCTCTCTCTCTCTCTCTCTCTCTCTCTCTGTTAACAATAACGGTGACGGTAGCATCAGGGTGAGTGTCAATACCTCTGTAGTTCATTCATCAGTCCATTTCCTCTTGTGCTGCAGTCTTTTGTTGGTGGTCTATGGGAAGGTAATTGTATGTACTCAGTTTCTGTCATATAGCCTGTAAGTCTGTCTGATATTGTCTTTGTGTCTGTGGTATTGGTATTTGGCTGTGTCAGTCTAATATTATTTGTCTGTATCTGTATGTATCCCCCCTGGGGGTTAGGGAATAGAATATGCCCCACGTGCCTTCTGCGTGTCGTAAGAGGCGACTAAAGAGGTTGGGTCGGTGGGCTTGCGACCCCCACCCGGAAAAAATATCGAAGCAAGGAAAAACGAACGAACAGCCTCGGATGCGGACGGAACCAACGTTGACGAACCACGACCGACTAAGGACATGCCTTCGGACATTCTGAGAATGGCTACGTGGAATGTTAGTGGCATGAATGATGGCACAAAAGAGAGAGAGGTTCTGGAAGTGTTAGTGAATGCCAGGCTGGATGTATGTGGAATGACAGAGACCAAATGGAAAGGTTCAGATGTGAGAGAGTGGGAGTGTGGAATGGGTGTGTGTGCTGGAGTGAGTGAAGGAACAGCGAGAGAAGGTGCATGTTTGTTTGTAAGTAGCAAATGGAAGGAATGTGTAAGAGAGTATGGGTCTGTGGGTTCAAGGATTGTGTGGGTGAGAATGAAAGTAGGAATACAAATGTGGGTGATTGTATGCGTGTATGCCCCGACAGAGGATATACTTGAAAGAAAGAAAGAGGAGTTCTGGATGAATGTGGAGGCGTGCCTGGAGAAGTTTGACAAGAACGAAAGAATATTTCTGATTGGGGATATGAATGGTAAGGTGGGTGATAGGAAAGTTGAGGGAGTGGTGGGAGGGTGGGGGGTACCATCAGAGGTGAATGGGAATGGTAGTGCACTTGTGGACGTATGTGTGGGGAGGAGGCTGTGGATAGCCAACACCTTCTTCCGACACAGAATGATCCACAGGTACACGTGGAAACGGATGTTGACGATGAAGGATAAGACAGTGGTGGAACGAAAGTAATTGATTGATTATGTATGTGTGGATGAACGAATGAAGAAATCTGTGATGGATGCTAGGGTGTATAGGGGTATTGGAGGGGGTCTGTCTGATCATTATGTAGTGGTAGCTAAGGTTAGGATACAAAAGAAGTGGGTGAGGAGAGCGGGAGGGAGGCGAGAGGAGGGTGGAATGGTGAGGAGGGTGGAGAGGTTGCAGGAGGAGGAAATCAGGGAGGAGTACAGGAGAGCAGTGGAAAGACGACTAGGTGGGTTCGACCTGGAAGTTATGGAGGAAGTGGAGGAGATGAGCAAGGTGTTTAAGGATGAGATCTGTGCAGCATGTGAGGAGGTGTGTGGAGTGAGGAGAAGAGGGAGGGGAGTGAAAGGTACAGCATGGTGGACAGAAGAGGTACGAGTAGCTGTGGAAGAAAAGAAGAGAGCATATAGAGAGTGGTTGGGTAGCAGAGGGAATGAAGATTCCGAGAGACAGAAACGAGCGAGGTACGTGGAGAGTAAGAGGGTGGTGAAGAGAGTAGTGAAGGAAAGTAAGAGAAGAGTAGATGAGGAATTTGGAAGGAATCTGAGTGTAAAATGGAGGAGGAGTAAGAAACTGTTCTGGAAAGAAGTCAAGAAAGTTAGGGAAGGTAGCAAGGGAAACAGTAAGGGTGTGAAAGATAAGAATGGGAGAATGCTAGCCGAGAAGCAAGAGAGAGTCGAAAGATGGAGGGAGTACTTCAGTGAGTTGCTAAATGAAAGGAATGAAGAGCCAGCAAACATAGCTGGATATGGTATGGGAGGGAGAAGAAGAGAAGTAGTGGAGGAGGAGGTGGGGATCAGGAGGTCAGAAGTGTGGGAAGCCATGAAAAGAGTGAAGTTGGGTAAAGCACCAGGAACAGATGGAGTGTGTGGGGAAATGTTGAGGTATGGTGGTGAGATAGTGATAGAATGGGTATGGAAAATGTGCAAATTAGCATGGGAGAAGGGGAGTGCACCCGGTGACTGGAAGACTGGCATAATAGTCCCCCTATATAAGGGCAAAGGGGAAAGAGGAGTGTGTGGTAACCACCGAGGAATATGTCTTCTAAGCGTAGTAGGGAAGGTATACAGTAGGGTAGTGATTGAGAGAGTGAGAGTGAGAACGGAGAAATGGATAGGCGACGAGCAGGGAGGTTTTAGGAAGGGAAGAGGATGTGTAGATCAGATTTTTACCCTGAATTGTGTTGTGGAGAAGTATCTGGAGAAGAAACAAAAGGTGTATGTTGCCTTTATGGACTTGGAGAAGGCCTATGACAGAGTGGATAGAGAAGGTTTGTGGAAAGTACTTAGAATATACGGAGTAGAGGGCAAGTTGCTGAAAGCAGTGAAGAGCATGTATGAGGGTGCAAAGGCGGCAGTACGTGTGGAGAGTGAGCAGAGCGAGTTCTTTGACCTGAATGTTGGTTTGAAACAGGGGTGTGTGATGTCCCCGTGGTTGTTTACTGTATATATGGATGGAGTTATAAAAGAAATACTATCAAGAGCAGTGGATGTTGGTGTATCGCTGAAAAGGGAGGAAATTGAGTGGAAGCTACCTATACTGCTGTTTGCGGATGATACAGTTCTGATGAGTGATAATGAATGGGAGTTGCAGGGTCTGGTAAATGAGTTTGGAACAGTGTGCGAAAAACGGAATTTGAAGGTAAATACGGGGAAGAGCAAGGTTATGGTCTTCGAAAGGGGTGAAGTCACAGAGTGTGAGGTGAAGCTGAACGGTCAGGCTATGGAGATCGTCAACTCTTTTAAGTATCTGGGCAGTGTGTTGAGTAAAGATGGGACTATGGATGAAGAGGTGCGGGAGAGGGTACAACAGGGGAAGAGGGTTGTAGGAACGCTAAAAGCAGTAACAAGAAATAGGGTGGTCAGTATGGAAGTGAAGAAGTCCTTGCATGACAGTGTGGTAATCCCGACACTGACTTACGGAAGCGAAGCATGGACGTTGGTTGAGAGACTCAGACCAAGAGTGAGAGCAGTGGAAATGAATTACTTAAGGAGTGCGTGCGGAGTTACATGGAGGGATAGACAGACTAATGAGGAAGTAAGAAGGAGGTGTGGTGTGGAGGTAGATGTGCTGGAAAGTGTGAAAAGGAACAACTTGAGATGGTTCGGCCATATGGAACGTATGGAAAGCGAGAGAATGACTAAGAGGGTGTATGAGAGCGAGGTGGAGGGACAGAGGGGGAGAGGTAGACCGAATATGAGGTGGAAGGATGGAGTGAGGAAGTACATGAACGAAGGTGGTGCTGGTTGGGGGGAGGGGCGTCGACTGACTGGGGACAGAGGTGCATGGGGGCGGTTCGTTCGTGGCCACCCCTTCGGGGATCACGGCGTCAGGCAATAGATAGATAGATAGATCTGTATGTATAATATACTCTATGTGTCTGCCTGTTTGTTTGAATGTTTGTGCGTGTATGTGTCAGCTTTTATCTGTCTGTATACAGTAGGTGTCTTTCAGATTGTCTGCTACATTTCATTCTTCTATTATGTCAGTCAGTCTGCCAGTCTTCGATTATCTGATTCTTCGATTGTATGTGCGTCTGATAATCGTATATGTGACTAAATGTGTCTTTCATTCTGCGTGATTGTTAGTTATTATTATAATTACAGTATATCTACATGTCAATTAGTCTACATATATGTGTTTTTGTATATAGAGTATATACAGTCGCAGGTTATTAATTCTAATCTATACATCTTTGAAACCGTCTTGGGCTGAATTGAATCTCCTTATTAATGTTTTACCAGATATTTGCATTTCGGTGTTTTTAATCAGTTCGAGGCTTCAAGGTGTATTAATATTAATGACCGTGACTGTACATGTGTTGCTCTATGTCTCTGTGTATGATGTCCAATTTGTATATTATTTCAACAATAATATTTAAAATACTTTTCTTTTATTTCTCTCTTATGCTTTTCTTTCTCTAGTGTTGCAGCTTTTACGGAAGTTTTATCTTTTGCTGTTCAAAAGACTGGCACACTTGTTGAGCTCTCTCTTAGGGTGAAGGAGAGAGAGAGAGAGAGAGAGAGAGAGAGAGAGAGAGAGAGAGAGAGAGAGAGAGAGAGAGAGATGGGGGAGGGGCATATGGACTGGAGAAAGGATAGTAAGAACAATGATAAAGTAAGAAGGTAGTTTTGTTAGGTCCACAACGGCTTAATTCTGGTGACTGGTTAAAGACGCTAGGGAGTAGGAGTGAGGGAGGGGGGGGGGGGGGGGGGAGGGAGAGACAGGGAGACAAAGTAGTACAAAGGAAGTCAAACAACAACAGGTTTAGCGCCCCCTCGAGGTTACTTGCCCTCTAAATCACTGCTGCTCAGATTGTTCAACAGTGGCTTAAGGGGGTCACCGTTCAACAGTGGCTTAAGGGGGGTCACCGTTCAACAGTGGCTTAAGGGGGGTCACCGTTCAACAGTGGCTTAAGGGGGGTCACCGTTTTGGTTTTGTTATCTTTCTCTCTTTTTCTCTCTTTCTCTGACTTGTATCCATTTAGCCCCATTCAGCCAACTATTATAAGACGTGTATTCCCATCCAGGTGTCGGTTTCTACCGGGCGAGCGATAGCGATCCAGCATTGTATGGAAAAATCCGGCTTCGCCGGAGACAATTTTTCTATCGAAAAATGTACAAATTTAGCTTGCTGTAAAACACAAATATATATAAGAACATAAGAACATAAGAAAATGGGAGTCTGCAGAAAGCCGATTGGCCTAAGCAAGGCAGATCCCTGTCCCACACAACCCCAATTACAAAGCCCAATTATAGGCTCAACACTCTAATACCCTTAGGATCATCTTACCAAACCGGTTAGAGATTAACGCAGGATTACGGGGTCTGCAGAGCGCTGATTGGCCCAACCCGGCTGATCTCCCTTCACACCCAACCCTTCTCGTCCATATGCTTATCCAATTTTTTCTTAAAGCTCCCTATCGTTCTTGATCCCACTATATCACTTGGTAGCCTATTCCACCCATCTACAACTCTGTTACCAAACCAATATTTGCCTATATCTTTTCTGAAACGAAATTTATCTAATTTGAAACCATTGGTACGAGTTCTTTCGCTATCACTGAGCTTTAGTACATTTGTCATGTCCCCTTTGTTAATCCCACTAACCCACTTGAACACCTCTATCATATCCCCTCTAACTCTGCGTCTCTCTAACGAATGTAAACCTAATTTCTTCAACCTTTCTTCATACGGAAAATTTCTAATATTATGGATCATTTTTGTCATTCTACGCTGAATTCTCTCCAATGAATCTATGTCCATTCTGTAATAAGGACACCAAAATTGGACAGCATAATCCATATGGGGTCTCACTAATGACAAGTAAAGTTTTAAGATAACATCAGCAGTTCTGTTACTCACACTCCTAGAGATGAACCCGAGAATCCTGTTTGCCTTATTACGAACGCTTATACACTGTTTTCTAGGCTTCAAATCATTGCTAACAAACACACCTAGATCTTTCTCGCAGTCTGAATTTTCTAATTCTAAATTAGCTAGTTTATATTTAACATTTGTTTGCATCTTCCCTATCTTTAATACCTTGCATTTGTCAATGTTAAACTTCATCTGCCAATTTACTGACCATTCATGTAAGGTATCTAGATCCCTTTGGAGGCACTCTATATCGCTATCTGAATCAATTGATCTCCCCATTTTAGTATCGTCTGCGAATTTACTTATCCTACTAGTTATACCTAAATCTAGGTCATTTATGTATATAAGAAACAACAGGGGACCTAATACCGATCCCTGGGGGACACCACTTTTGACTGCTCCCCACTCTGACTTGGTACCATTTATGCTGACTCTCTGTTTCCTACCAATTAGCCATGACCTAATCCATCCCAACAACGACCCTCCTATTCCATGTGCCTCAACCTTTCTCATCAATCTCTCATGAGGGACTCTGTCGAAAGCTTTACTGAAATCTAAATATATAATATCATATGACTTGTCACTATCTACTGCTTCATATACCTCTGAGAAAAAGCTAAGCAAATTAGTAAGGCACGAACGTCCCTGAGTGAATCCATGCTGAGAAGAATTTATTAAGTTAAATTTTACTAAGTGGCTTCTAATTTTCCTAGCAATAATAGACTCTAGCAACTTTCTTATGATTGATGTGAGACTAATGGGACGGTAATTGGATGCTATCGATTTATCACCTTTTTTGAAGATCGGAACTACATTTGCAAGCTTCCAAGCTTCTGGAACTAAACCTGTTTCTAATGACTTGTTAAATATAAATGCTAATGGACTACTTAACTCATCTCTGCATTCTTTTAATACTCTAGCATATACCTCGTCAGGACCAGGCGATTTTTGAGGTTTCAGTCTGTCAATTTCCTTAAGCACATCATTTCTACTTATACTAACTGTACTTAACATATTTTCTATACTATCACTATATACCATATTGACTTCTGGAATCTGTGCCAAATTTTCATTAGTGAAAACGGAAAGAAACTGACTATTTAATGTACTGCACATTTCTAAATCATGTTCTGTTATTTCTCCTATTGAAGTTTTTAGGGGGCCTATTACATCTCTAACTTTAGATTTATATAGTTGGTAAAAAGCTTTAGGGTTTTTTTGAGTCGCTGGCTATCCTTATTTCATAATTTCTTTTTGCTTTCCTGATTTCCTTTTTGACCTGTCTTGATAGAGTCTGATAGTATATATGTAAATGATTTTCACCTTTCTTTATTTTTCGATATATTCCTTTCTTTTTTCCTATAAGATCTATTAGCTTATTAGTCATCCATTTTGGTTGGTTCTGCGTCGATCTAAATCTTCTTTTAGGGATATATTTATTTTGAGCATTGTGGAGTGAAGCAATAAACTGGTTATATGTAGGTGGCAAGTTTAACTCTGGCATATCCTGACTTAATCGCTTAACAATAGGGTCCACCCTTAAGTCTCTTCTTAGCCCACCATAATCGGCTTTTCTGAAATCTGGGATAAGTGTCGTATTCTCTTTAGCATTCCCTGTCCATTGTATATTAAAATAAATAGATTTATGATCGCTATTTCCTAGGTGGTCACCAATCTCTACATTATTTATCATATGTTCATTGTTACTGAAAACTAAATCAAGAATATTAATACCTCTAGTCGGCGTATCTATGAATTGAAATAAAAAACTATCTTGTACTACCTCTATAAACTCTACTGAATCGGAGTCGCCTATTTGGTGCTGCCAATCAATGTTCGGAAAATTAAAATCCCCCATAATGCACACATTGCTAAACCTTGATGCTATTTTAATTTCCTCCCATAACGATTTTCCGCCATTTCTACTCATATTAGGCGGTCTATATATAACTCCAATAACTATGGTCTCACTACCTTCGTTAACCTCTACCCAAACACTTTCATTATCATTATTTAGTCTAATACCTGATTTAATACAGCTTTTTAATGTACTCCTGACAAACACTGCTATACCCCCGCCCCTCCTACTTGTTCGGTCATATTTAAACAAACTATATCCTGGAATATCAAATTCTGCTAAAAAATGCCAAGATTCTGTATTAATCCACGTTTCAGTTAGCGCTATTATGTCTATATTTTCTGTGCTAACGAGTGCTCTAAGTTCGTTCATTTTGTTACATAAACTCCTACAATTTGTATAATATACCCTCAACCTATTACTTTTATTTGCAACTAATTTTCTATTGTGTTTATCTAACTTATTATTTCCTGTTGAACTACTAGCTCTAGACGGAAATTCTACTCTATCAGTATTCTCATCTTTACTATCAGTTACATGTGTAGTGTTATCGATACTACTATTACACATCACTATATCCGCACTATCTTGACTGATTATTTCTATTTTACTCACTGGTTTGTCACATGAAGTACCTGCTCCATATGGAGACAGTATTTTACTTACACACCCAGGTTTTTTTAACGAAACCCCGCAACAATCTTGTCGAGTGAGCTGGCCAAGGTCGAAACTCCTAGTCGAGAGAGATGTACTCCATCCTGGGCATACAGTTCATCCTTACCATAAAAGAGGGACCAGTTATCCAGGAATGGAATAGTATTTGCCTTACAATACTTCTCCAGCCGGCTATTTACACCAATAGCCCTGGAGGACCATTCCTTCCTTACCCCTCTTCTAGGCAGGATACTGTTTACCACAGGAACTCCACCTTTTTCCTTGATCCTCTCCAACATTTCCTGATACTTGGAGAGCAACTCCTCAGTCCTGCATCTCCATATGTCGTTGCTCCCTGCGTTGAGGAAGATGATGGGGTCCTCCCCACTCACTTCCATGACAGCATCTATCTTCTCAGCCACCCTCCCGACTCCGGCACCAGGCACGCAGACAACTTTACCAACCTGAGTGCCCTGCCAAGGTATCTAACCAATGAATCACCGACAATGAAAACAGACTTAGCTTTTTCCTTTTGTCGGCGTGTAGCAGCAGTTGTTGCAGCAACAGCAGCAGACTTCCCCCCTCCCCTCTCACTGCCTCGATGATCGCCACTTCATCGCCATCACTCTCATCAGCCAAGGTGCTGAAGTTGTTGTGGGTCTTGACTGGCTGCCTTTTCAGCTTGCAGGCCGTTGCACTAGTTGACACCACTTTCCAAGGGGCTTCACGATCCCTGGGAACACTTCCGGTAGCCTCACACTTCTTCTCCGCCATAGCTAGTCTCAAGGCCAAATTTTCATCTTTGAGACACTGAATCTCCTGCTCCACACTCTCCAGTCTCTCTTGCAAAGCAAGACAAAGCTGGAGAGTATGGGAGGAGACAGCAGACTCATCAACAACAGCCATCACTATGAAAGTTCACTAGGACCTCACTAAGGGTAAACAGGTTCACTAGCGGTCACTGGGGACGTCCGCACAGGTCAGGGGTCAGAGAGCAGAGGGCAGAGAGCAGAGAGCAGAGAGCAGAGAGCAGAGAGCAGAGAGCAGAGGAGATCAGAGAGCTGGCTCGCTACCGCTCGCCAGGAAGATATTGACACCTGGATGGGGGTAAATGTCTTAAAACAGTAGGCTTAATGGGGCCGAATGGATACAAGCCAAAGAGAGAGGGAGAGAAAGAGAAAAAGAGGTGGGCCCCCTTAAAGTGGGTAAATGTACTGCCCTACGACTTATGTCCATTGCAAGGTTAGATGTTAGTAGGGGACATTAATGGAGTTAACTTTTTCATGCTCCGGGGTTTGCCGTTTAGTATTCAGAAATATAATTATCTTAATCTTATAATTACCTCGCCCTTCTGCCTCTCCTATCATTCCTTCTACCTAGTGCTTAATGGATATGTAATTATGTGTGTGAAGGAGGGGGGGGGGGGGGGGGAGAATAATAGCCTGGGTATATGGATGTATGTGATAGTAAGCTGTACTCAAAAACTGTTCTTCCGCTCTGACTCCCTTCCTAGGTAAACTCTTTCGTCTCTGTCTTTCCTATAATGTCTCTCTTTTTAGCTAGAAGTTTGCTTTCATTCAACCTCTGACCGCTCTCAACCCTCTAACTATCGTCCAATTGCTCTCATTTCTTGTATCTCTATAGTTGTCGAAACTATTCTTAATTCAAAATTGCTTAAGATTTAATCTATTCATAATCTACTTTCAGATCGTCAGTAGGGTTTCCTACTGGTGATCTACTGGTGATCTTGCTTATCTTACCAACTCTTGGTCATCCTCCCTTTGGGACTTTGGTGAGACTTATTCTATTGCGCTAGACATATTGAAAGCTTTCGATAGAGTCTGGCACAAATCTCCAATTTCTAAACTACCTTCCTTTGGTTTCTATCCCTCTATCTGTGCATTTGTCTCTAATTTCCTTTCTGACCGTTCCATAGCTGCAGTGTGGACGGCTATCACTCATTTCCTCAACCTATGAACTCCAGTGTTCCTCAGGGTTCTGTCCTGTTTCCAGTTATCTTTCTAATATTCATTAATGATCTGCTCAACAGTACCTCTAGGCCTTATCCACTTATATGCTGATGACTCTACCCTACACTATTCAACTTGTTTTTCACAAAAACCCAGCATGAAATCACTCCAAAAGTCATTTGATGAGGCCATAGCACGCCTATTTTCTGATCTATCAATTATTTCTGATTAGGGCAGAGATAATCTTGTTACTTTCAATATCTCCAAGACCTTATTTCTCCCTCTATCTACCCGTCGCAATCCTCCACAAGACTATCAATTACTCTTCAACACTACACAAATCAACATTTCAAAAAAAGAAATTTCGTCTTCTCTCAATATTCTTGTGTGTATCTTTTTAATTCAATCTTTCATAGAAAGATCATATTACCACTACTTCCAGCGTGCATCTGTGCCTTGCATTGCATTGTTGATCAGGATAAAGAAAAATATGGATCCCATTTTTGTGCCTTGTGGGACACTGCAGGTCAGAGGGATAGGGGAGGATACTATTCCTTTTAACCGCATGGCTTGTCTGTGGTCACTGAGGAAGTCTGCCAGCCATGAAACGAGTAATGTTCGTAATCCAAGCTCTGTTGCCTTTTTTATGATGATGTGGTTGACTAAATTAAAGGCTTTACTAAAATCAATGATATTTAAAGCAACTGAAGTTTTCCTTTTTTGTAGGTTGCGATAAATGAAGTGTAGAAAACTGACCAGGCAATGGGTTGTGGAGGATGATTTCATAATATACCGAATTGTTGTGGATTTATGGATGGGGCTACAGTATGTCATCATAGTCACAGTCAAATACGAAGCTTTCACAGATTATACTGGGGAGTGGAGTTATGGGAATTAGGCGCAATTTGTCAAGGGTTTCTGGGTTTGTGGTTTTTGATAGTGGCATGACGTAGGATATTGTCCACTGAGGTCGGCACTTACTCTGCGTGGGTGATGCATTTATGATGGAGGAGAGTGGCTTGGCAATTTCACATGCAAATTCCTTGTAATTCTTGCTGGTATGTCCTGTGGTTTGAATGACCGCTGGGCTTTAAGATTTTGTAGGTGGTTTGAAACCTGATACTCTTCCACGGATTCAGTGGGCGTCCGTGAGGGCAGGTAGGCAGGGAGTTGGTCAGTTTGTAGTGCCAGCAGACACTGGCAGATAGTGGCGAAAGGTTGGTTGATTTTGTTAGCGGCATTTTCGTTGCTTAGGGGATCCATACAGGGAAATGATAGAGGTTTCTGCTTTGTCGTTCCAGTAAGCTTTTATATACCTTCATACCATTTGCCAATATTGCCGTCCTTCAGATGCTGCAGTTTATTGAGATAATAGGTTTTCTTTGCTTTATGTATTTATTTTAATGACTTTGTTGCAAATTTGTCTGTAGGGGTTTATATCTAGAAGTTCCAGGGCCAGGTTTCTCTGTTGGATGAGTCTTTTGATGAAATGCAAGATCCAAGGTGCAGTTTTTATTAAGAAGGAATGTTCATATGACTAGTTGATGGTGTTCCTGAGATTTTCACACTTGGTTTGTATGTATTTGTGCGTATTTTTATGTACAGCAAGAATTTTTGTCTACTAGTTGCATATTATGTTAACACTCACACTGCAGGCATAAATGCCCAAAATTACCTTAATTCCATGCTTTTTTTCATGTAAAAGCAAGTCACAATGTAAAGCAAATATATATCCGTGAAAGTATAATGACAGCTTTCCAATGACACCTGATTCATCCCTGTATGACATCTGGTTATCTTGCAACGATCTTGCAAACAAAGACCAAAATTGGAAACAAGGGGCAATTTTTGATGTTTTTGCTAGGTGTGACACTACACATGAGTATGCGAGGCTTCTCTCACACTCAGTGTGTGCCCGCCGCCTGTGGCCAGCGGTTGGAGGCCCTCTGCGCTCATTCCAACATCTGGCATCTCTCGCAGGGCTCATAATAGCCTCGAAACGGCGTCCGTCATATGACGGGCGCCATACAGAAGGGGTTAAATTTGATGATGATGAAGATGCAGTTTTTAACACCATGCACTCCTTTGATTGACAGGTCTAGGGTGTGCCCTTGTTACAGGGACTTAATTAATTAAGGGGAGGGTCAACCTTCGAATGAGCATCATTTTTTTAATATAGTATTTTATGCCAGTGGAGTGAGGATTTCTTTGTGAAATATTGATCACCCCATGTGCGCGTGTGCATGCGTGGCGACATAATTTGTTTGTCTATAAAGAAAAATACTAGGAACATTTTGTATGCTGTAGAAATCACTCACACATTTCCAGATGTAACCTACTTCTAACACCTACACCTTGTTGTTGTATTATTCCTAATTGAGCAATATAAGTGGTTGAAAAGTATGTGCAATGTATGTGTATTCAATCATTACCCAATTTATGAGCAAAATACAATCAGCTAAGCCTTCCATTTTGCTTGTAACACAATTTCCAAATGCACAAATTTGTGTAGATATTCATGGAACTGGTCTGGAAAATGGCGAGAATTTACAACACTATTTGGAGGTGCCTTGTTGCTTAGAAGTTGACAAAAAGGTATCTAGAGCAAACACAAAATTTGTTTTACCTTAGGAAATTCACATTTGTTTCGTAGTCACCCTTCCAATGGAGGGAGAGCGACATGTTCTTACTCCAGGTTGATGAAGATATCGCTATGCCACGCCATGTATGGCTAACTAAATTGTCTTTATTTATGACCTCTGATGTACTTTCCGTAAGGGATGACTTTGGTTATGTATATGATAAACTATATTATTATATGAAACAAGTCAAATAACCCTAATTTCACTTGGACATTTTGTTTTCTATTTCTCATATTAGAGAAAACGTATTATTATGACATCCATTATGGCAAGCTAAAATTTATTGAGCATTTATCTTCCCATAATCTTCTTTCATATCGCCAGTACGGTTTCCTTAACCTCTGAAGTGCGCATGGGGGTAATTGGAAACGTCCCCCTGTGCTGACGTATTTGAGGTGTTTCCGTCACTAAAATATTCATTGTGCCATTAATAGCATTAATACTTATCCATATGCGCCTATTATGGGTTGATTATAAAGGTATTAACCTGAAACAACAATAAAACTAGTGAAAACAGCGTTTGGATGGTCAAAATCGGAGATATAGCCCGCGAGTTGTATAATGTATGGGTGAGGCAATCTGCTTTCCCGCCAATTTCCCCCAAGGCCACTGAGACACAGTCGATCGATACTCTCTCTCTCTCTTGCACTCGCTTGCTATCAGTGATGACCACACCCTCCAATCGGATTTCTAATGTTAGCACGAAAATATACCTCAGAATAAGGGAATAACAGGGAAAATAGGTGATAACTGAAGGAGAGGAGGAAAGTGGGGAAGGAGGGGAGGTAGAGGACTGAGATTTTGCATGGCCCAGGGGCCAAAAAAAAAAAATAAAATAAATTTTTTTTTTTTTTTTTTCGATGTCAAAAGTTGATTTTTTTTTTCTCTGACTCTTAAGAGTCTCCCCGCAGTGCGCCGGGGGAACTCTTAAGAGTCTCCCCGCAGCTCCCGGGTTAAGGGCCACTCTACTGGTGATCTTCTTCCTTATCTTACTAATTCTTGGTCATCCTCCTTTCGGGACTTCGGTGAGACTTTTTCTATTGCGTTAGATATATTGAAAGCCTTCAATAAAGTCTGGCACAAATCTCTAATTTCCAAACTACCTTCCTTCGGATTCTATCCCTCTATCTGTGCCTTTGTCTCAAATTTCCTTTCAGACCGCTTAATAGCTGCTGTTGTGGACGGCCATCGCTCACTTCTTCAACCTATCAACTCCGGTGTTCCTCAGGGATCTGTCTCCAATTATCTTTCTAATATTCATTAATGGTCTACTCAACTGTACCTCTAGCCCTGTCCACTCATATGCTGACGACTCTACCTTACACTATTCAATTCGTTTTTTACATCAACCCTGCATGAAAGAACTCCAAAACAAACGTGACGAGGCCATAGGACGCCTATCTTCTGATCTATCAATCATTTCTGATTGGGGCAGTGAAGATCTCCTTACTTTCAACGCCTCCAAGACCCAGTTTCTCCATCTATCTCTTCATCACAATCTTCCACAGGACTATCAACTATTCTTCAACAATACACAACTCAACCCTTCATCTTTTCTCAGTATTCTAAGTGTATCTTTTCATCCAACTTTTCTTGGAAAGATCATATTACCACTCGTGTTAAAAACAGCTTCCCAAAAGATAGGCGTGCTCGACCGTCTCCGTGGGTTCTTAACCTCCGCACAGCTTCTTGTTCTGTATTGGGGCACAGTGCGCCCCTGTATTGAGTATTGTTCACATGTGTGGGGAGGCTCCACCCACACTGCACTTCTCTAACAAGTAGAATCAAAGGCATTTTGCCTCATCAACTCAGTTCCATCTGCAAGTTTCCTACAATCTCACTATGCACACCGCAATGTTGCATCTCTTTCACTCATCTATAACTATTACAACAATCCATGTTCTTCAGAGCACTCTCAGTGCATACCCCATCCCTTGCGATGAGTGTGAAGCACCCATCATTCAACATAGTCCCACTCCTATGCTGTCCAGCTCTCCAACCCAATAATTGGCAAATGTTCTGTCTTCTATCTACTCAACAAGTGAAATTTGGAACTCTCTCCCTCTATCAATCTTTCCTGCATCCTATGACTTAGACTGGTTTAAACTGTGTGTCCAGGCATTTTGACTTTAACGTCCCTTGGATGGTTCTGTCACTATTTTGGCTTTGAGGGAGACGCTCGTTACAGGCAACCTGCCTTTGGCTCTTTCATACACATACAAAAAAAAAAAAAAAATATTATAATCAGTATTTTATAAGATATTATTTACTATCTATCTATCTATCTATCTATTGCCGGACGCCGTGATCTCCGAAGGGGTGGCCACGAATGAAACGGTCCCATGCACCTCTGTATTCAGTCAGTCGACGTCCCTCCTCCCATCCTTCCACCTCGCACTCGGTCTACCTCTCCCTCTCTGTCCTTCCCCCTCATTCTCGTACACTCTCTTAGTCATTCTCTCGCATCCCATGAGTTCCACATGGCCGAACCATCTCAAGGTGTTCCTTTTCACAGTTTCCAGCACATCTACATCCACACCACACCTCTCTCATCCTACCTCTTTTCGTCTGTCTATCCCTTCATGTAACTCTGCTGCACACACTTCTCAAGTAACTAATTTCCACCCCTCTCACTCTTGGCTCGAGTCTCTTCACCAACGTTCATGCTTCGCTCCCATAAGTCAATGTCGGAATTACCACACTGTCATGCAAGGACTTCTTTATTTCCATGCTGACCACCCTATTTCTGGTTACTGCTTTCAACGTTCCTACAACCCTCTTCCCCTGTTGCACCCTCTCCCGCACTTCTTCATCCATACTCCCATCTTTACTCAACACACTGCCCAAATACTTAAATGAGCTGACATTCTCCATAACCTGACTGTTTACCCTCACCTCACACTCTGTGGCTGCACCCCTTTCAAAGACCATAACCTTGCTCTTCCCCACATATACCTTCAGATTCCGTTTTTCACACACTGCTCCAAATATATTTACCAGCCCTTGCAACTCCCATTCATTATCGCTCATCAGAACTGTATCATCAGCAAACAGCAGTACAAAGGAGTACAAAGTACAAAGGGAGTACAAAGGAAATCAAGCAACAACATATCTAGTGACCCTTCTAGGTTGCTTGTCCTCCAAAACACTGAGGATCAAGTGTCCAAACAGTGGTTTAGAGTGGGTAAGGGAACATTGGAAAGGGAACTACTGCCCTGGAACTAATGTCCGTGGCAGGATTGGGAAGTTAGTAGGGGACAGATGGGTTAGTAACTGAGGCGGGGATAAAATAAAGTTATTCATTTACAAACGCAGTCAGTCGCGGGTTTGATGCGAGATATTTGTCTAGGCGGAGTTTAAATGAATCAACGGTGATGCAGCCTATAACGTTTCGGGGAAGCTCATTCCACAAGTTGACCACTCGATTGAAGAAGAAATTCTTAGATTCGTGTGAGTTAAAAGATTTACCAATAATTTTGCAACCGTTTCCCCGCGTGTAATTAGATTGGTCGATAGTGAAGTACTTACTACAGTTCATATTGTCGATGCCTTTGAACACTTGAATTAAGTCACCTCTTAATCTGCGCTGGGTTAAAGGAAATTGATTTAATTTTCTAAGACGCTCTTCGTATGGTTTGTTCTTTAGGCTAGGTATCATTTTGGTAACTCCACGTTGAACTCGTTCTAGCTTGTTTATATCTTTTTTGGTAATAAGGGCACCAGGATTGAAGCAGTATTCCAGAAGAGGGTGGACTAAGGAATTGTAAAGGGTTAGGATAACTTCTTTGGATTTATGCTCAAATGACCTGCCTATAAAGCCAATTATTTTGTTTGCCTTCTTAACAACTTCTGAACATTGTTGACTCGGTTTTAGGTTACTCGATATTGTTACTCCCAGATCGGTTTCTCTGTTTACATTCTTAAGCTGAGTGCCATTCATCGAATAGTTTGCTTTCTCATTTAGGTATCCGATATGTAGTACTTTACATTTATCCGCATTGAAACTCATTTGCCAAATTTGGGCCCAACATGACAGTACAGGCAGCTTCCACTTGTTTCCTTCCCTTATCAGAGGTACACCAACATCCACTGCTCTTCCTTGTAATTCTTTCATGATTCTATCCATTTATATATTAAACAGCCATGGGAACATCACACCCAACATTCAGATCAAAGAACTCGCTCTCCTCATTCTCCAAATTTACTGCCGCCTTTGCACCCTCATAAATGCTCTTCACTGCGTTCAGCAACTTACCGTCTACTCCGTATATGCTCAGTACTTTCCACATACTGTTACGATCCAGGTTCTCAAAGACACAGGGCTCTTCAACATTGGACTAGATAATGGCAAACAGCAACAATGGTAACACTAAGATCCAACCCCTGCCTTAAACACTGGAAAACAAAACACCATTACCGCCCTGAGTCGTGCCTGGACAACGAGGTATCCTATGACTCGGTAACTGGTGCACACACACTAGGCTGATGCTCAATGAAACAGCCTATTCTCAAACAGTAAAAGATTACTCGATTATGTTACACAAAGAAAAGATAGTTAACGTGATTAATTAACGTTACGGTAGATACTCAAATAACTGGCACTCCTGTATTAAAGAAAGTGCAATGCTAGTCCTGCAACATCAACTGGAAACTTCTGAAATAAGTCTGATGCTGGGAAGATGTTCGTAAAGAATCTTGAACAATTATAATGCAGAATACGGGTCACAATAAATGCTAGGACATATAGTAATAATCAGAGGTGGGCAGGTGCGCGCCATTTGGCACTCTGCGCTCTGCGATCCGGTGCGCATTACCAATATAGAGGAGCGCGGAGCGAGGAGCGGCAAAAATCTGAAATCGGAGTGCAGGCGGGGAGCTCAGTTAGAAATTCGCGCTCCTTTCTGGCGCTCCGGAGGCGATTTTTCCTGTCAACAACAGGTAAAAGAACGTCATTATCGTGTACAGTCATCGTACCGTTCGTACGGTGTTACTCACGGTGTTAGTGAACTGTGATACAGTGATACTATGATAGTGACAGACTGACAGTGTTACAGTTGTTAACTTGATATTTATTTATTTTTTGCTTTTGCTAATGCAAAGTAAACCTTACGGGCAAGTACTTGAATGTATGGGTGGGAGGGAAGGTAGAAGCGTAATTGACTCGTGTTACAAATATGAAGCCGATTGGTGAGGTAGTTTCGCCACCACAGATTTTATTTGTTTTCCTTTTCTTCGTACGGATACGCTGGAAGTGGGTTGTGGGAGGCAGTTGGGGGTGTTGTGGAGGGAAGGCATAAGGGTAAGGCACTTTTCACACAAATATGGAACCAATTGGTGCAATCGTTTCGCCGCCACAGATTTTCTTTTATTTTCCTTGTGAGGCGACCGATAGTCAGCGAGTGGGTGGGAGGAGGGGTTTGGGGTAGTGGTGGTGCCGTGGTGGGTATGCAGAAGGGTAAGGTACATGTGGTAAAAAACTAAAAATATGAAAGCCATAGGTGCAGTCGTTTCGCTGCTACGATTTTTTTTTCGGCGAGTCAGTATGTAATTATATACGGACCTGGCACTGGGCGTGACAACTGACATCTGACAAGACCCTAGTCCCGGCCGTATATTATATATATAATTATTATAAATTATATACCGTCGGACCTGGCAGTTTCGGACCTAGTTTCTCAGTTTGGACAGTTTCTGTAATTCTTTATGTCATATCAATGGACAGTCACAATGTCACAAACTCACAATGATATCAATCTTATCATATCATTGACATTTGCAATGATATCAATCATATCATATCATTGACATTTGATTCATTGATATGACATAAAGAATAACAGAAACTGAGAAAGTGAGAAACTTAAACAGTTAAACTTCAGAAAGACACCATGACTTGAGTTTTGTTTAATGTTTTGAATTCTTGGAATTTAGTGAAGTGAATGACAAAGCACAAAGTGAAGGACAAAGGTAAATAATTAAATAACTTCCAGAAGCTTTTTTTTTTTTTTTTTTTATATACCTATTTTTGGGAGCGCGGAGCAAAGGAGCACGGAGCGGGAAGCGCATCGGGTCTGCTGACAAAAGGAGCGTGTTAGCGCTGCCGCATTACCTGATGTATGATGAGCGCGGAGCACTGCCGCATTACCGGTCCCACCGGAGCGCGCCCACCTCTGGTAATAATAGGCAGGCGAATAATAAAGACTGCGCAAAGGTAGTAATGCTCGACAACTAAGGAAATGCTTCATGACACAACACAGCCTACTCGGGTTGTGCAACTCAACAGCAACCTCGGCTCAAAAGTGCAGTGAATAATAATGCTGCATACATATAATAATGGGGCTTATCTCTATCCAGTGTCTGCTCAGTTAATAAAGTCTAGCTGGGGTATCAAGGCAGGGCAACAATGGGCGAGCATGCGGCTCGTAGCCTAACGTTGTCCAAGGGTGGTATAATGAAGATTACGTTATATGACGGGGATGCTCTCTTGATAAATCTAGGTCTCTAGTACCTAGCTCTATCCTGGCGATCCCTCAGAAGTAAACACAAAGAGGCAGCACTATGTTGTGAGGGATAGGCTATGGCCCTCTCACACCACAGCGCTGTGCTCGCAAAGTAAACCAACCCGAAGACAACTTAGGCTCCCACAGTACCTGTCGATGTCGTGCAGAGCTTAGCTAACACTGCACACATCGGAGACAACGACACAGTAACCTTACCCCTAGTCTAGCTTTAGATAACCAAGCAGAATCACTCAACACCTTGCAAGGGAGACATATACCGGTCTACAACCTTCCCGAGAGAGGACACATACGGAAAAGTCCGTCTCTCTAAACCTCAATAAAGCATAATACCTCCTTAACCTAATACATGGAAATATCTGAGAGCTTCGCGTACAATACGACTAGTCGACGGTGAACGTCTATGCTGAAACCAGAAGGGATGTTGAGTTTAATAAAGATTAGAGAATGAGAAAGGAGAAGTCGAGAGAAAGAAATAGTATGCAAAGTCGCGAGTATGGGGGACAGAATTGCAAAGGATGTAGGCGATACGCGTGTCAGGCAAGCTCTGAGCTGGTAAAAAAACACGAGGCCGCGACGGGAAGGGACTAGTTGACCACCCGGCCGCCAACGCCGTCAGCGCCCAAGCGAGCCGCGTCATAGCTCACCTCGCTGCCGGGTGTACTCCCTCACACTCTCTCGCTCGCCTCCCACACAAGCAACATTTATATTATAGCGAATATAAAATATAAGGCGCGGTCACAGACCAAAACAAAGACCATTTCTAGACTGTCTGTGGCAACACGACACTAATGAAATAAAGCAGATCATTCTAGGACAACTGTAGCCTATCCCCCCATCCTGGCGAGCGCTAGCGAGCTGCAATGCCCCACGCAACCATTCTGCTAACGCCGGGAGGCGTCACAATACCTTCTCTATCAACTTTGGCATAGGCCTTCTCCAAGTCCATAAAAGCAGCATACAACTATGTCCCTTCTCCAGATATTTCTACACAACACATTTCAGGGCAAAAATCTGATCTACACATCCTCTTCCTTTCCTAAACACGCCCTGCTCGTCACCTATACATTTCTCTGTTCTCGCTCTGACTCTTTCAATCACTACCCTACTGTACACCTTCCCTAAAACGCATAGAAGGCATATTCCCCGGAGGTTACCACACACTTCTCTTTCCCCTTTACCCTTATACAGGGGGATTATTATGCCTGTCTTCCATTCATCAGGTGCACTCCCCTTCTCCCATGCTAGTTTACACATTTTCCATACCCATTCGATAACTATCTCACCACCATACCTCAGCATTTCCCCACACAGTCCATCTATTCCTGATACTTTCCCCATCTTCACTCTATTCATGGCTTCACACACTTCTGACCTCCTGGTACCTACCTCCTCCTCCCCTACTTCTCTTCTTCTCCCTCCTTTACCCCATCCAACTATGCTTGCTGGTGCTTCATTTATGTTTTATAAATGGAGGATGGAGGGGGTTTAAAGTGGGGTTCGGGGGGGGGGGGGGGGGGTAGAGATGTCAGATGGGTATTTGTGTGGTTATATGTTATTCTCTTATTTTGTAAGAAGGATATTTTTTTTTTGGGGGGGGGGTCAATGAAGGTTTATCCTCCCATAATTGAACAATAGCGGAAAAAACATTTCCACACGCATGTTTGTGTAAGCATCCGTGTGCGTGCATGTAGGCATGTTTAAATGTGTGGATGAATGTGTGTGCGTCCAAAAGTTTGCATACCAGACCAGATTGCTGAAGTAAGGTAGGAGAGAAGAGTAATTGGACAGAGGAATATCTAACTGTGTTTTGTATTTGTAGGAAGAGACTGGTGATTAAGAGTTTCAGTAATTTTGTTGAGCGTCCGTGCATCCCAAAATGTTGTGTCCAAAGACGTTTCACTAATTTCTTTGTGTGACAAGTACTTGGCAAATGCCTTTGTTTATGTTTGTGTGTTTGTGTGTATATATATGTGTGTGTGTGTGTGAGAGAGAGAGAGAGAGAGAATGAGTCGAGTGGGAGTAGGAAGGGATATCTTAGTAAGAGTTATGGTAGGCTAGGGTATGAGGAGTAGGGGAGGAGAGGGGGGGGGGGGGTAATCTGACTCTTGGGAGCAGGGAAGAGTAGAACAAAAGAAGAAAGAGGAGTTGGAGTAGAGGAGAAAATCAGAAGAAGGGAAGAAGGTTGAAGAAGGAAAAGAAAAGGGAAGAAGAAAAGGAATAACAACAAGTGGAGGAGAGCAACACATAATTACAGAGGGAGAAAGTGAGGCGAGAATGGTGAAGCATAGGAAGTACAAAGGAAATCAAGCAACAACAGATCTAGTGACCCTTCTAGGTTGCTTGTCCTCCAAAACACTGAGGATCACGTGTCCAAACAGTGGTTTAGAGTGGGTAAGGGAACATTGGAAAGGGAATTACTGCCCTGGAAATAATGTCCGTGACAGGATTAGGAAGTTAGTAGAGGACAGATGGGTTAGTAACTGAGGGGGGGATAAAATAAAGTTATTCATTTACAAACGCAGTCAGTCGCGGGTTTGATGAGAGATATTTGTCTATGCGGAGTTTAAATGAATCAACGGTGATGCAGTCTATAACGTTTCGGGGAAGCCCATTCCACAAGTTGACAACTCGATTGAAGAAGAAATTCTTAGATTCGTGCGAGTTAAAATATTTACCAATAATTTTGCAACCGTTTCCCCGCGTGTAATTAGATTGGTCGATAGTGAAGTACTTACTACAGTTCATATTGTCGATGCCTTTGATGATTTTGAACACTTGAATTAAGTCACCTCTAAATCTGCACTGGGTTAAAGGAAATAGATTTAATTCTCTAAGAAGCTCTTCATATGGTTTGTTCTTTAGGCTAGGTATAATTTTGGTAACTCTACGTTGAACTCGTTCTAGCTTGTTTATATCTTTTTGGTAATAAGGGCACCAGGATTGAACGCAGTATTCCAGAAGAGGGCGGACTAAGGAATTGTAAAGGGTTAGGATAACTTCTTTGGATTTATGCTCAAATGACCTGCCTATTAAGCCAATTATTTTGTTTTCCTTCTTAACAACTTCTGAACATTGTTGACTCGGTTTTAGGTTACTCGATATTGTTACTCCCAGATCGGTTTCTCTGTTTACATTCTTAAGCTGAGTGCCATTCATCGAATAGTTTGCTTTCTCAATTAGGTATCCGACATGTAGTACTTTACATTTATCCGCATTGAAACTCATTTGCCAAATTTGGGCCCAACATGACAATTTATCTAGATTGTGTTGCATATCGTCAACTTGTTCTTTTGAGAACTATTTGCAATTTTTGTATCGTCAGCAAATTTTGAGATTGTACAGGTGAGACCCTCATCTATGTCGTTGATGTAAATTAGAAAGAGAATTGGTCCTAGTACCGATCCCTGGGGTACCCCGCTACTTACATTGGTCCATTTAGATGCCTTACCGTTTATGACTACCCTTTGCTTTCTGTTGCTGAGCCAATTTTCTATCCATTTCAACACACCGTCTTGTATTCCATGCGCTTTTAGTTTTAGCAGTAAACGTTTGTGGGGAACTTTGTCAAAGGCCTTTTGAAAATCAAGGTATATAATATCTACAGCTTTACTCTCATCGTAGAGGTTGAGGATATCGTGGAAGAAGTCTAAGAGGTTTGTTAAACAGGAACGTTTTTTACGAAAGCCGTGTTGAGTATCTTTAAGTATGTTATTTTCCTCTAAGTGATTTACGAGTCTGTCTCGTATGACCGTTTCTAGCATTTTACATACAACTGAGGTTAAGCTAATTGGACGATAGTTACTGGGTAGGGATTTGCTGCCTTTTTTTAATATCGGTGTTACGTTGGCTAGCTTCCACTGATCAGGCATAGTTCCAGACTGCAAGGATTTATTGAATAGTAATGTCAGTGGTTTGGAGAGCTCATCCTTAGCTTCCTTTAGAACTCTAGGCGAGATTGTATCAGGTCCTGGCGTTTTATTTACCTTGAGTTTATCTAAATAATTCAATACTTCTCTCTCTGTAACGGTGATATTGCTTAGAACATCTGAATTATCAATCTGAATCGGCGATGGTGGAGGGATATCACTGAGGTCTTCTGTTGTAAAAACTGATGCAAAGAAGGTATTGAGGGCATTACTCATTTGTACTTCGTCTTTGGTGTATTCTCCATTTTCATCGACTAACGGTCCAACAGTTGAAGTAACTACTTTTTTCTTTCTGATATAACTATAGAATTCTTTCGGGTTTGTTTTACTTTGATTCGCAATATGTAACTCTAAGGTCTTTTTACTTTGCTTAATTAACTGTTTGGCTTTGCGTCGTAGCTCTACAAATTTCACCCGTTCTTCGTCATTTTGTGAGGATTTTAATCTATCATTAGCAAATTTTTAAGCAAGCAGGCAGTTTGAAATATCTTTATTCCACCATTTAGGCTTATTATTATGACCTGGCCGCCGTATTTTCGATGGTATGCAGTCTTGCACTGCTTTTAGGTAAGTGGTTTCGAATAACTTCCAAGATGTATTTATGACGTTATTGTTAATTAAAAAGCTCCAGTCAGTTTCTTTAAACATAGCTCTAAGTTTATGGAAGTTTGCTTTCTTGAAATTAGGGACTTTTTCGATGCTACTATTTGGTTCGTTACTAGTAAACTTTAAAGTGAAAGTTATCGTACGATGGTCGCTGTTACTGAATTCATCACCAACATTCAAATTCTCTATCAATTCTTCTTTTGTTGCAAGTACAATGTCAAGAACGTTATTACCACGGGTTGGCATTCGAACAAATTGATAAAGCGAACTCTCTTGCAAGTTCGTATACAAGTCATGTCCGGAGTGTGAAGTAAGAGTATCGTCCCACTTGGTCACAGGTAAATTAAAGTCGCCAAAAATTACGGTATCTTGTGAGTTATTTACATCTGAAATTTGTTCGTAAATTTCTCGGTCAGTTTGCACTGATTGAGCTGGAGGTCTGTATATTAACGCAAGTATTATTTTGGTATCTTTATTATTCTTTATTATTATGTTCCTTCCAACAACCCACTATACTCCTAAAATCGATTAATGAAATTTACAAACACATGTGGCAGTCCGTGGATTCGAATCCAGGATGCTCACACCGAAAATCAACACCTTATGCATCGCACCACGAAGACAGTTAAAGAATGGTGGACACTGCCTACGATTTATTATGCAACTTCGAATCCTGCATATCAATCTAAGCATGTACACACATCCCAACTGCAACTCACGTAGGCTATGCATATGTGAATGGAAAGAGCAATTAATGGGGCCTTAATAGCACAAAAGATGTGTCGACGTTCACAATTTGAGGTTTTGACACGAGGGTCGGGTTAAGACTTTCTTTGATATAAAATAAAACACCACCTCCATTTTTATTTATTCGGCCATAACCAGGAAGTGAATACTCTGCTAAAAAGTCTATATCTTCTGTATTGAGCCAAGATTCTGTAATGCCAATCACATCATAATTTTCTGTAAACACTAGTTCCTCTAAATCTGAAAATGTATTGCGTATGCTACGAGCGTTTGCATAGAAAACCTTTAAAGTTGCGGTTTTAGAACTCACAGAACGTTCTTTCATCGAATTTTTGGTTCTGGTCGGATCTACATTTACATTCATGGTTGTCCTCGGTCCTCGGTCGTTATCCCTGGCGGTTTTGAATTTGGGTCGTGTTGGTGGAGCTTTATCCAAATTCGCGGTTCTTGATGGATTAGTATTTAATTCCTTTGTAGGTTGCCGTCCTCGCTGTCTTCGGTCCTCCTTCCTGGTTGTCCTGTGCTGAGTCGATTTCTTCTCCGAAAATCCTTCACCGCATCGTTGAGAAGACGCCCAAAACGTGCTGCTCCCACCTGGTTCAGATGAACTCCATCGTCCGAAAACAAATAGTCATCGTAGTAGAAATTGTCCCAGGTGTCGACGAATCCCACGTTCTCCTTCCTGCAGAGGTTTGCTACACAATGATTTGTGCTGGTGGCTATGTTGTAAAATCGGCTCTCTACACCGAGCCGGTGGACGATTCCTGAGACGATGATCCTTGATGACTTCTCCTTAAACGACTTGATCAGCTGCTGGTACTTTAAAAGCAAATCTTCCGACCGGGTTCGCTGTACATCATTGGATCCAACGTGGATGACGTACATTGTATTAACAGGGGCCAGCTTTGATACTTCGTCAACTGCTGCAACTACGTCGTCCACACCACCACCAGGGATACAAAAACGCTTCCTGGTCTTCGGTGCCCTGGCGCAAAACTCTGTGAGCTGACCACGTATCATTGAGTCTCCCACGAGCCGGACTTCTTCTATTTCCTCTTCGTCATCTGAGTCTGTGAGTATCTGGAAACGGTTTTGACACTCGGTAATCGGTATATGTTTCCTGGTCTTGGGGCAAACGTTGTTCCTCATGACACGGAAGTTGTCTTGAGGGGGAAGAGAGTCACTATTTGTATCTTGAGTATCGGAAACATCAGCTGAAGTGGCTACTGTAGGCGTTTAATTGTTGGTAGTTGACGTTGGGGCGTTGGTGGCTGCTGGAGTTGCGGTGACAATTGAAGTTTGTGGTACTCCAACGTTGAGTGTTACAAACTCTTGGAGTGATTCCAGCTTCATGGTGAGGACGTTGATCTTGTTGTAGGCTTCATCTAATTTCACTGTAAAATTCTCTCGTTGCTGGCAGAGCCGGCAGACTTGAAGATCGACAGTAGCAAACATGGACTCACCAAACCTACCGGCGCAGTTCGCACAAGCGCGAGGCATGGTGACAGTCACTTTCTTCAGATCACTTCACTCACTTAAAAAACACTTCACTCACTTTAAAACACTTCACTCACTTTAAAAACACTTCAATCACTTCAACCGAAAACAAATATGCTGAAATACGCAGAAATAGGTTGTTGTTGTTGTTGTTGTTCCTCAAGCTGCTTGGCCGAACAGCCCCAAGGCCCCGAATAAGGCCAAGGCCATAATCGAGCGCCCCCAAAGAACCGTCCCTGCCGACCACAATAAAGCCTGGGTGACCGAAGCCACTCCATGGCGGGAAGCTAAGGAGGGTGCGGAAACGCCCGGGAAACCAAAGCCCCACCCAGGGCCCTGTGCCCCTCAGCAATTATGAAGAGAAAGTTGAGGGGCAAAGGAAAAATGTGACGCTTTGGCTTCCAATCATGGTAGATTGGGAGGTCAATCCACGGAAGAGACGCCGTCACTTGAGATCTAGAAAATATATAAGTAAAAAGAACAGTCAGAGTAAGCTATGGGTATGGCAGAGATCGCTCAGTTCTCACTCTGATAGACCAGCCCATCACCACGCAGAAATAGGTTATCAGGGGTGATAGCCTAACCGAAAACAAAAATGTTGAGATACGCAATAATAGGCTACCAACGTTGAATAGCCTAACCGAAAATAATAAAATTTAAATTCGCAGAAATAGGCTACCAGGTGTGATTAACCTAACCTTAAACAAATATATGTATAACAGAATATGTAACTAAATATACAATTCACCAAATAGAGATCATATAAAAATAAAGTGTGACTGCACACAAGGGGTTAATATACTGTGTCAACAGATGGCCCTGGTGTTGCTGTACCCTAGTAAAGCAGTAGCCTACTCTTTTTAGATAAAAAAGTGTATCAGTCAAAGGTTAGTACAAGATCGTGCAAGCAACAACTAAAATTACAGATATATACTGTATAGCTACAGTAGGATACTAAATACAATATCTACAAGAGTTAATAATAAAACAGATTGGCTGGCTATATATAGGCTAGGCTAGGAGGAGGTGGCGTTAGGGTGCAGCAAGGATGAGAAGGAGAAGAGTTAAATAATGGAAAATTTGAAAGAGGATATGCCAAGCTAAAGGGAAATATGAAGACGATAAGAGAGAGGAAGAGAACATAGGAAACAATAAACAAAAATGTATTTGCATGTTCAGTCCCCCGCCATCAATATACTGAATAGAGTTTCAGTTGTCATCGAAACTAGTTTAAGTAAATATTTGTTTTACCTATGTGTGTTTTCTTTCCTCTGCCCGTAAAACATAATACATTATAATATTATTAATGGAACATTGTGTGAAAACTCATATTAGTTATGTTAAACATGAATATTATTAATACTTTGAGTGCCACTCGTGTACTTTCGATATATAATTATGTTAAAATTTAGTGCGAGCAAAAAATACTACATTCGACACAATCCTTCAACTGTCATTACCATAAATACCAATAATTATACTGACAACATTTCCGACATGAATATTATTATTGGAACAATATTACCCGTATTGCGTAAACAATGTCATCAGATTACCTTTATTTTAGACACAACCTAAGATGAAATTTACTTGAGATCAATATTATGGTTCCTGTCATTACTAACTATTAAGGCAAAAAACAATTATCACAATTATTCCCATTAGGATTATTAGTAGATTTACATATTAAATCATAATCACATTTCTCCCAAGTAATCTAAAATATTATAATAGTATATGATCCGGGGAAATCATTTCAATGAAACTTAGTAACATTATATATCTGTATTACACCAATGGCATCGCACCACACAATTATTTAATGTCACTAAAATAATATATATATTTAGACAAGGAAATTATGAAAATGACTCAGGGTAACTTAGTTATTAGTAATGTACTCTATTTTGCTGGCTTTATTTCATTACGTTTACAGAATATAATTAAATAAATATTAAGTCAAATTGCTTGAATCACTTAATGTGTTTCTACTACCACAAACCTCAATACAAACAAGCAATCATTAATATTGTCATGGAAATCATTACTAGAATTTTATGTTATATTACCGGTATTCTGTTCGTGCCAGCACCACCTAATAATGTCATCAAAAACAATTATATGTAATACTGTTGCCAATGAGGGAAATAATTCCGGTTTATCCAAGTCCTCTTAACAATAAATACCAATAAAAATAACATACTGACATCGTTCTATTAGATGTACAGTACATTTGGCCACATACGTTCTGTTCCACATCGTGATCTTATGTACAGTATGTAAGTCAAATGATATGAATTAATTGCGAGTTTGATTTATTTTAATTATCAGTTGACAAGTCAGATAAATTAACCACTTCATAAATAATAATTGCATTAATATACAGACCTCCAACTCAATCAGTACAAACTGACGAGAATTTTATGAGCAAATTTCAGACGTAAGTACCTCGCAAGCTACCATCATTTTTGGCGACTTCAATTTACCTGTGACCAAGTGAGGAGACAGTCTTACTTTACAGTCTGGATAAGACTTGTATGCAAACTTTCAAGAGACAAAATGCCTGGAAACACGAAACTTGAAACAATTTAAGTCATATGATGAGGGGAAAGATAGGTTCAGGGAGAGCATTCCAGAGCTCAACTTTTGAATAGAAAAAATAAACAGGGAATATCGGTTTGCTTTTGAGTTTGAGAATTGCACAGAGTATAAATTATGCTCATGAACAGAAGCTTATAATAATACAATTACTGCGGCACTTGTCGTATGGCAATATCTTGGTCACCACTGTACCATACGGGGGTTTTGGACTAAAAGTGACCTTCATTCCCTGCACATTATAGTGTATAAACAAGAGCTAGTACATATTTCCATGATATATCCCTGAAAGAAGAGGAATAGACCTTTCCAATGACACCTGAATCATGTCTGTACGACCACTGGTTGCCATGCAACGATATTGCACAGGTGACGCTAAATCGGTAAAAATTAGCGAGTTTGAGCGGTTTCTGCTATCCCGAAGTCTGTGAGGGAGTTGGAGATGTCTCCCACTGACACCAGTGCACGCCCAGACACAGTGGGTGATGGATGGGGTGGACAGGTGCTGCTTTGTCTCGCTTGCCTGCCTCCCTGGCCTTGTACTACGCAGATTATCGTCAATAGTCATATGACGAGTGCAGCAGTGATGACTGTACTTTGTGTATAACAGCTCACAGACATTGAGTTAAACACCATAATGATTATGAGAAGTTTGATGGAATATTAATGTTAATGGAATGTTAAGCTGTAAGCTATAGAAGTTTGATGGAATATTAATGCTGATGGAAAGTTAAGCAGTAAGCTATAGAAGTTAGCCTCTTGTGGATCACGACACATTTTGACAGTTTATTCCGTTTATAGTTTGACGAGTATGAAAAGTATGTGGAAATTAAAGGATATATTTAGAATCTTTACCCTTTAATACATATAGACCTTGCACAAGCTGCATAAAACTATATTATAATAACAAGAATACACGGTCAAAATGCATCGTTATCTTCAAAAAGTTTAAGTTAGTCGAGAATGGGATTTATTTCCATATAAGTATAGTTATTTCAAAGTTATCATGAAGCGGATTGCGTCACATTAGTCGTTACATTACTTTCACCTAGCATTTGAGCATCTGTAACTACGGGGTGAATAAAATGCCCTTGAAAATATTTCCGAAGTAAGTAACTAAGATAATTGGATAAAATCAGAGTTTACTTTTTCCTCATAGGAGCTACTTTATTCTCCAACGAACTCTGTTTTCCAAAGTCAATTGTATATTTGTATTACGAATACTGAATAAGGGATTATTGCATCATGAGCATCTAAATCTGAGCTAGGCAAAAAGTTTTAAAGTAAGTAGACTAAATATATAAATAAAATTTGATGAAATATTATATTAATAAATGTAATTGTTCTATTATTAATATATGTAACTTGAAGTCATTTGCATCCCTCAAAAGTAATAGTGTTACAGTCAACCACAAAAACTTCATATGGCTGCTCGAGCTTCTCCAGTTTCATTTGGTCGTTTCTGCGTTCCCAAGTTTACCTGTTGTTCAGAAAGACCCTAGTAATTATATTTCTAGCATCAAAGAGGCTTACTTTTAGGGATTGCGACTGTACAATCTCAAAGTTTGCAAATTATACAAACATTGCAAAATGTACTGTACTCACAATTTAACATGTTGAAGGAATTGAGGAATTAAATATTTTCCCTCTAACACAGCGGAGATTAAGAGGTAACTTAATTCAAGTTTTCAATATCATCAAAGGCATCGACAAGTTGAACTGCAGTAAATACTTTACAATCGACCAGTCAAATTATACAAGGGGAAATGGTTCAAAATAATTGGTAAATCATATAACTCGCATGAATTTAAGAAATTCTTCTTTAATGGAGTTGTCAGTCTGTGGAATGGGCTTCCCAGAGATGTTATAGACTACAGAACTATTGATTATTTTAAAATTCGCCTAGATAAGCACCTTGCCCGAAACCCAGGATGACTGCATATTCTGTAAAAGAATCAATTATTTCCTTTGTACTGTTTTATTATTTTATTAACCTAATTTAATTCACTCTTTATCATATCCTCTCTGAGATCCTGTTGGGCGATTAAAACAGCAGTAACTTAGAGAGCAAGTAACCTCGAGGGGTCGCAAGACCTGTCGTTGCGTGACTTCCATTGTACTCCTTTGTACCCCTTTGAAATTACACTCGTAATTCAATCATGCGCATAATATTTCCATGTAAAAGATCACATAGCGGAACAGAACTTATGTAGACAATTGTACATAACAAGCCGGCTATATAATAGAACCAAAGCAATTACATGAGGCATTGTTGACCAAATAACGACGCACATACTTCAATGAATTATATGTCCGCTTTGTGCCACTACCATAAATCAAAAGTTATCGATAGATAATTCTGCAATATACTGTAATTATATTGAACTACTTTGGGATAAAATGACGGACTTCTTGAGTATATTCAGGCTATTATTTAACGATGTTATCCAATTTATGAAAGATTTCCAAAGATCTTCAACATGAATTTAAATAGCACGACCAGGTACCTTGGAATGGTTAAACAGAATAATGCATAAATAAGTCGACTCCCTCCCTGTCCTCGCACAGAATCACAAGTCAAATGGTGACAACCTTGTGAAAATGGGACCCTTAATGGGATGACGGGATTGATAAAAATGTGTATGTGTGTCTGTCTGTGTGAGAGACAGAGAGAGAGAGAGAGAGAGAGAGCTAGGAGGTTAAATCAACAAGAGGACATAATTATATACTATTAACACACACACACACCCTTCTCTCTCACATATACACACACACACACACCCTTCTCTCTCACATATACACACACATACACTCTCTCTCACACACACACAGACAAACAAATAAACACACTCTCTCTCTCACAAACACACACACACTCTCTCTCTCTCACACACTCACTCTTTCTCTCTCACACACACATAAACACACACACACACACACTCATCATGTATCAAAATACCACTATTACCAACCACTCTCCCTCACTTACCATGTGTTTCAATTCTCTCCCCACACTCTCACTTATCATCCATCATGTTACTGCCATTGCAGCCTCTCTCTCTCTCTCTCTCTCTCTCTCTCTCTCTCTCTCCATCATACAGAGAGAATTAACGATTTGATTTCCCAAAATACATTAACGACATTATGTCTATTCCTATTAATTTCTGATAAATGGCTGGTTACTTCTTTACTTTGCCATTTACTATATCTAACTCTTTAAGATCACGGACGCATTTTAATGCTTTGTCAAACTATCAGGTCAAATAGTTTAATATCTCTATATCAATGTTCGGAAACACTTCAAGTATATATTAGGGATCTTCGGTTCAAATTTCCCTGGCTTGCCACCAGGGTTCAAGTAGCCCAGGAGTGTTGAACAAACTCCATTCCCTGTCAGTTCCGTCTCACTCAGACGAAAATGAGTACCTGGATTCATGGTGGCTAAAATGAATTCAGGGGCCTGATTGGTGGCTTCCTACAACCAATCAACACACGAGACTGAGAACTTGGTTAAGCCACCAGGATTGCTCAGTGGTCATTGGGCAGGCCTTCTCTCGTGTTCGCCTCGTCCCACCCATACGTTAAACTGGGTACCTGGAGTGTAAAATCGGCCTTGGCGTAGGTCGTATCACTAGGGTAAATTTGATTACTCGCCTCACCTTTACTATATACTTCCGATCCGTTCCGTTCAACGAGCCATAAGAATATTATTATTATTATTATTATATATATGTATATATATATATATATATATACCGTATATATATATATATATATATATATATATATATATATTATATATATACAGTATATATATTTTACATGTGTTATCGTTTGCGTTTTTGTAGAACAAAATACTGTAAGCACTGAATAACCTAAGTAACATGTATATATATTTGTTTTTCTGGCAGCATCATAGCCATTAGGCAACCATATGGAATTATATATTTGGCAGCAGGATATTCTAGTTATTAATTTCACTCCAACACCAAACACCTCCCAAGGAAATTAATGAAAGTAAGCATGTGATCCACCGGGATTCTAGCCTGGGTTACCACATTATATCAGTTATATCAGATTCTATACTGCACAGTATAAGGTTGTATACTTATTAGAGGATTCCATAATGTTGAGAGCCGTGATCCTCTTACGATAGTGCAAGCTGGTTCTCCTCAATACTAACATTGAACTGGTAATATTGTAATTGCATCCAGTGTCGCTGTTGCAAGAGGCTCAATAGATTTTGACAGTATTTTACTTTGTTTCCTCACTCGTATTATTGTCTATATTTATTTCGCCTTAATGTTTACACACCTAATTTATTAAAAGTAACCTAATCAATCCTTAAACTTACATATATCTAAGATTAACCTAACTTAATTTAACGTTACAGAAGTTAATAGTGACCTAACCAAATGTAACCCAAGCCAAACTTAACCTAATCGAAAGTAACTGCTGTAATGAAACCTAACACTTTGCTAGCCAAACCTATCCCTTTCCCAACTACCTGATTTAACCTAACCTTACACTAGACTCTAGAGTGTAGCTTAGGGGAGGATTTGTAAATTTTTGTTCATATATTTATTTATTCATTATTTTCATTAGTTTCCTCCCAAAACCTCCACTAAGCATAAGAACATACCCCCAAGACCCTTCTTTGAGATAAAGCAATTTTGTTTACCGAAAGCCGGTTCCTCCTAAATCACAAGAGTAAAATACACACATAAATGGCACAAAATGCCAATCGCCAAACTAAAGGAGCGAGCTTTATAAAATATCGAAACTAATGGGAATAAACATAAGGGAGAAGGGGGTTCAGAAAAAAAAATATCCCCTTAAACAACTCAAATAGATTTGTGGGCGAAATTACCAATATGGTCTTGAGATATATGGCAAGGTCAAGTTTATGGGCACCAGTTAACTTTATGGAAACGATAAAGTTGTAAGTATCTGTCAATATTCAACACATATTCTGATCTATCAATTGTTTCTGGCTGGGACAGAGACAATCTTGTTACTTTCAATGCCTGCAACACCTAATTTCTCCTTCTATTTACCCGTCTCAATCTGCAACAAGACTAACAATTACGGTACTCTTCAACAATACAAAAATCATCCCTTCATCTTCTCTCCATATTCTTGGTGCATCTTTTTCATACGACCTTACTTGGAAAGATCATATTACCATTCTTGCTAAAAACAGCTTCCCAGAAGTTAGGTGTGCTCTGCCGTCTCCGTGGGTTCTTAACCTCCACACAGCTTCTTGGTTTGCATAGGAACACAGTGCGTCTCTGTATCGAGTATTGTTCACGTGTGCGAAGGTTCCACCCATACCGCACTTCTCGAAAGAGTTGAGTCAAAGGCATTTCGCCTTATCAACTCCATTCCTCTGACTAATTCCCTACAATCTCTTTCTACACCCCTCAATGTTGCATCTCTTCCATTCTTCTATCGCTATTACAATAATAGGTGTTCTTCAGAGCTCTCTCATTGCATACCCATTCCCTTGTGGCAAGTACAAGGCACTCACCTTTCAACATAATCCCACTCCTATTCAATCAAGCTCTCCAACCCAAGAATTCACAAATTTTTTCAGTCTTTCTTCTACTCAACAAGTGATCTCTGGAACTATTTCCCTCAAACAATCTTTCCTTCATCCTATGACTTTAGCTGCTTTAAACTTCGTATGTCCTGGAATTTCGACCCCAATGTTCCTTGAACTGGGCTCTCAGTCACTCCTTTGGATTTGAGGGAGACACTCGTTACAGGCAGCCTGACTTTTGTCTCCTTCAGTTAGAACAAAAAACAGTCAACATAATGACCTCAACACGTTAAACCCTTGAGGAATATGACAGGTTTTGACAGTTTATTCGGGCTATTGCTAGACGATTTTATCCAGATTAGGAATGGTGTATGCAAAGCAGAAGGTAAATCACCATAGTATCTACCCTGTTGATGCTTACAGGTCCTCCATACGTTGATAGTCAGAATAATACTGGCGACATGCGTCATAATTATCAAGGGGTTAACTCAAACATACAGTATTTTAGCATAACTAATTCGGCGACAGTACACTTTCTTCAATCATTAACACCCTCCAGCACCAAGAACTGAATTGGTCTAGCCTTCATCAATACAATTTACTATATATTCAACTCAATTATTCAGCATACAATATTCTTACTTGAACGTCCTACTCAATATCTTTAACAAATAGAACTTTTAGTCAATACAATGAGTTCAGCAGTAACAGATATATGATTCACTACCAAATGGTACCACTCACAGTAAACAGCTAAAATTACCCTTCAAACTTTAACATGATATCCTCAACATTCAGCAATACAAGTTCCTCAACACTTGGCAGAAAAAGTACATGGCAAAATGCCTGAATGCATAGATCCATCATCCAACAAAATATCCTCAATAAAACCTCTTACCTTCAACATAAAGAACTTACCCCTCAATCTCCAACATAATATCCCCAACATTTAGCTTCAACGTTCAACAACTAACATAACCCTTAAATCTCCAATACAATATCCCCAATATTTATCTCCAACATTCAACAGCTAACATAACCCTCAATCTCTAACTATCAGCGTCCTACATTACACCTTGCAATGTCTGCTTTCAGTGTTAGCTGTAAAATTAAGGCAAATGTTCGAAGCTGAGGAGTTACAGAATGGTGACGAGAGAGGAGGAGGGAAGGGAAGAGAGTTTTACAATGAGTCACAAGGAGTTACTATAGTCTATTCGCTGTAAGTAGGCGCAAAATCATAACCTCTAACCTCTGTAACTCACACACAACTAGAGTAATCGAGCAAATATTTTTACCATTTGGGAAGAGTGAGCCAAGGAATAGATATGGAGATTTACAGCCAATTTGTTCTAGCCCTTTTTGAGTTACAGAGAATAAAGGTCATGATTTCTGGCCTACTTACAGCGAATAGACCATAGCATCTGTTTTCTCTCTTGTTATACTTCCCTACTGTATAACTATTGTTTACTGTTAAAGGATTCACTTAACCCTTTCATGATCCGATTACGCATTTCTTTTCTGTTTGCTGGCTATTATCAGGCGATTGTATTAAGTTTAGAAAGGGTTTTTGGAAGTCAGAGGGTTAATTGAGATAGCCTTTACACTTATAATTCCTATAGATCTTTCCTCAACTGTATACAATAGTCTAATTATAGCCAGAATATACTTTCAAGATGCGTCATAAACAAACATGTAAGGATTAAAACAGATCTTATAATTTATGTGATTCACATTAGTGTTAGATTGAATCCTCTTCTAGCTTCAAGCCAATGGAGAGAGAGAGAGAGAGAGAGAGAGAGAGAGAGAGAGAGAGAGAGAGAGAGAGAGAGAGAGAGAGAGAGAGAGAGAGAGAGAGAGAGAGAGAGAGAGAGAGAGAGAGAGAGAGAAGGAAGGCAGAACGGTGGAAATATCAAAGGTAAAATCATTACAATTGTCAGCGTACAAGGAAAGTAAAGAATTATAAGAGAACATAAAATACAACGCAAACTGCATACAATGTATACAAAATATAGCTATTATAGAGGGGAATTGACAACAAATAGACTGTATAATTATACGGTATAATTATATTTCAAATTAAATTAAACAATGAAATTAACTACGAGGAGAGAGAATGGGATGCCAGAAAATAAATGAAAGTATAAATAAAACGGTTGAAATAACATAAGCAAAAAAAAGGCAATAAAAACAAGAATGGAATGAATTATAGACAAAATAATAATAAAATGATAACAAGACGAAACATTGTATGAGGTGTTATGCAGCCAAATGTGAGAAGTTAAGAAGAAGGGGATGAAGGAGAAGATGCAAGGAAGGAAGGTATAAAGGAATAACAGAATGGTTGTTGTTGTTCCCCAAGCTGCCTGGCCGAACAGCCCCAAGGCCATAACCGAGCAAGGCCAAGGCCATAACCGAGCGCCCCCATAGAACCCTCCCTGCCGACCACAATAAAGCCTGGGTGACCGAAGCCACTCCATGGCGGGGAGCTGAGGAGGGTGCGGAAACGCCTGGGAAACCAAAGCCCAACCCAAGGCCCTGTGCCCCTCAGCAATTATGAAGAGAAAGTTGTGGGGCAAGGGAAAAATGTGACCTTTGGCTTCCAATCTTGGTAGATTGGGTGACAGGTCAATCCACGGAAGAGACACCGTCACTTGAGATCTAGAAATTATATAAGTAAAAGGAGCAGTCAGAGTAAGCTATGGGTATGACAGAGATCGCTCAGTTCTTACTCTGATAAACCAGCCCATCACCACTAACTGGTATGGTATAGGTAGCGCCAACGAACTTGACAACAATCTCGATCCCTGACCTCTTCGTAACTCAATAGAACCTTGAGTAAACTGGCTGTAAATATCAAAACCTATTTCCTGGTGGACTCTTCCAAAATTATAAAAATGTTAACCCGATTGCATTAATTCATGTTGAGTTATGAGAAGTCAAGGGGTCCAGATTTATTGTCAAGTTCGTTGGCGCTACCTATAGTAAAGAAGGTAGTACTTACTCTAGTGTGTGTGTGTGAGTGAGAGAGTGCTTGTGTGTGTGCGAGAGTGATAGTGTATGGGTGTGTGAGAGAGGGTGTGTGTGTGTGTGAGTGAGAGAGTGCTTGTGTGTGTGCGAGAGTGATAGTGTATGGGTGTGTGTGTGTGTGTATGTAATAATAATAACGAGGGCATTATCTGGTACATTGTTGGTTGGGGTGCAGTTAAGGGAGCGAGCCCACCTCGCTTTTTTTTATCTTTCTCTCCCTCTCTCTTTGGCTTGTATCCATTCGGCCCCATTCAGCCTACTGTTTTAAGACGTTTACCCCCTTCCAGGTGTCAATATTTTCCTGGTGAGCGGTAGCGAGCCAGCGTATATATATTTTTGTTTTGACAGCAAGCTAAATTTGTGCATTTTTCGATAGAAAAATTTCTCCGGCGAAGCCGGATTTCTCCATACAATGCTGGCTCGCTATCGCTCGCCAGGGAGAAATCGATACCTGGATGAGGATAAACGTCTTAAAACAGTTGGCTGAATGGGGCCGAATGGATACAAGCTAGGGAAAGAAAGAAACGGAGAAAAAGCTAAAAAAAAACGGTGACCTCCCTTAAGGCAGCGGGTGGTCATAGTAGAATTGTAGATGGTCATAAGGGGATAACTTATTGCTCTTATAACACACATACACACACACTCTCTATCTCTCTCTCTCTCTCTCACACACACACACACACTTACTCACTCTAACTCTGGTAAGGTCGGTAATTAGGCCTAATCATTTAAGGTTGATAAGTGGAATACCATGTGTGGATAATGGAGGGAAGGATCGGCCAATGTTTGTTTGTTTGTTTGTATTTGTTAATCTGTCTGTTTAGCTATTGATTGTTTGGTGCCTTCCCCCCCCCCCCCCCTTCTCTCTCTCCCTCCTCTCTCTCTCTCTCTCTCTCTCTCTCTCTCTCTCTCTCTCTCTCTCTCTCTCTCTCTCTCTCTCTCTCTCTCTCTCTCTCTCCCCCCCCCCCCCCCCGGTACGGGTCAGAGTTAGAGAAGTTAGTAATATTAGTAGTTATACCGGAGTTGCGTAAAGGCCGAGGCTGGTACCTGGTATAAGTGGTTCATGGTTAATTGTAGCGGTGGTGGTACTGGTTGTGGTAGTGTTTGTATTAGTGGTGATAGTGGTGGTGGTTGTGGTAGAGGTGGTAACAGTGATGGTGGTTGTGGCAGTGGTTGTAGTGATGGTGGTTGTAGTATTAGTGGTGGTTGTGGTAAAGGTGGTGGTTGTGGTAGAGGTGACGGTTGTGGTACTGGTTGTGGTAGTGGTAGTGGTGGTGGTTGTAGTATTAGTGGTGGTTGTGGTAAAGGTGGTGGTTGTAGTACGGGTTGTGGAAGTGATGGTGATAGTTATGATGGTTGTAGTAGTAGTGGTGGTTGTGGTAAAGGTGGTGATTGTAGTAGTGGTAGTGGTGGTGACAATGATGATGGTTGTAGTATTAATGGTGGAGGTAGTGGTGGTTGTGGTAAAGGTGGTGGTTGTAGTACGGTTTGTGGAAGTGGTGGTGATAGTTATGATGGTTGTAGTATTAGTGGTGGTGATAGTGGTGGTGGTTGTGGTAGAGGTGGTTGTGGTACTGGTTGTGGTAGTGGTAGTGGTGGTGGTTGTAGTATTAGTGGTGGTTGTGGTAAAGGTGGTGATTGTAGTAGTGGTAGTGGTGGTGACAATGATGATGGTTGTAGTATTAATGGTGGAGGTAGTGGTGGTTGTGGTAAAGGTGGTGGTGGTGATAGTGAGGGTGGTTGTGCCAGACGTGAAAGTTGTGGTATTGGAGAGTTTTTATGGAAGCCCACCTCGCTTTTTTTCTCTTTCTTTCCCTCTCTCTTTGGCTTCTATCCATTCGGTCCCATTCAGCCTACTGTTTTAAGACGTTTACCCCCATCCAGGTGTCAATATCTTCCTGGCGAGAGGTAGCGAGCCAGCATATATATATATTTTTTTTTTGACAGCAAGTTAAATTTGTATTTTTTTTCGATAGAAACATTTCTCTGGCGAAGCCGGATTTCTCCATATAATGCTGGCTCGCTATCGCTCGCCAGGAAACAAATTGACACCTGGATGGGGATAAACGTCTTAAAACAGTTGGCTGAATGGGGCCGAATGGATACAAGCCAGAGCAAGAGAGAAAAGGAGAATTAGACAAAAAATAGGTAACCCCAATATTAAGGTGTGTGTGTTGGTAGGTATGGTAGTGGTGGGTGTTGTGGTAGACATGGTAGTAAGCTGGATTATGTGGTAGTGATGGCTATGGTAGTAGTATATGCTGGGTTAAACTACATTGGTGGTAGTGTAATTGTGATCTATTTACCCTCTCCATTCTCCGGTAGATAAATATATATATATATAGACAGATTAACATACTGTATTATTTACTATACATAAAATAAACAATATGTAGATACACAAATATAAAGAAAAAGTACATGTATATATACTGTATATTATATAATTATACTGTATATGAACTAAAAACGCATTCAAACCCCATACTTCATTTTATATTGTGTTATACCGGTAATTTTTGTTTTATGTAAGGTAGTCTGCAGCACTAAGTTCGGTGCTTGTTGTAACACACCAACCAATATTTTATCTCTCTCTCTCTCTCTCTCTCTCTTTCAATTTTGGATATGAACCATGTTAAGCAAGTGTCACACTATGCCGAATTAAGTGCCGACGCTCCACGACTTAATGAGTGGCGACAGATTTAAGCTCGGTTCACACATGCACGAATTAACGTCCCGTCCGTCCCCGACCCCTTAATTCACCGTGCCAGGCGGCGTCCTTTTTGTGCATTCATAAAATGGTCTATGTGGGTCAGGGCAACTGCCAGAAAACGTGTTATGCCGGGACACCCACGGGACACACACGGACACACACAGGAGCAGTCGTCGTCTAGACGCAGCCTGGCGGCGTCTAGACGCCAACTAACGGGATGAGAACGGCGGCAAAAAAACTTTGGAACGGCCCTATTGGCCATCGTGGCCACATGGGGCCTCCAGATTGATGCCGTCCTGCCTATTTTCTTGGTCGGGGACGGACGTGACATTAATTCGTGCATGTGTGAACCGAGCTTAACGTGGGTGATCGAGGGACGGGACGCCCACGGTGGGCACTATGGATGGGCACGCCGCCTAACGGCAACTGGACGGGGTCGAGCGGCAACCATGCAAGACCTAAGGAAGATAAATGACGCCGCTGGGGCAGCGTTATGCGCCGTAGCGCGCACACTGGTTGGTGACAATGCTCCTGATGAGCGGCGCCTATAGGAGGTAGGGCGGCGCCGAATGATACTACGGCGGCGATGGACAGCCACCCTGTCACACTGAACCCCTACTCCGTCACACTTGATCCCGACCGAGGCAAACCGGTCCGTTGGAGGCGACGTTTGTGTGTGTGTGTGTGTGTGTGTGTAAAGGGGGGGTAATTAAGCTTGAGGTCTAGGGAGGAAACTAAAAACATAATAAAATGATCCATAAATGAGCAAATAAATGCGCCCATCTCCCCTTAATTAAGTGGTTCTTTGAGTAATTGGTAAGACAAGGCCATCTATAGTTAACCCTTTCAATACTGGTGACGTCTTTCTCGTTATAGTCTGGCAACTATTAGGTTATTGTATTATGCTTACGAAGGGCCTGTAGCAATCACAAGACCTCTATTCCTCTCATTTATCTTTCTTAACTCCCACAGACCGTTCTTAAGCTGCATAAAATCGTCTAAGTATGGCAGAACTAAGGCAAAACAGACGCCACCGCTATTGAAAGGGTTTATAGATAGTCACTCGTTGATGGGATCGGATTAAGGGGACAGTGGTAATTTTTGGGGTCTATTTATTTATATCCTTTATTTTTTAGTTTCCTCGCTAGACCTCCAAAAAGCTTAAAAAAACCACCCCCAAGACCCTCTATCAATGATGTCCCGTGTGACGTTGCCAGGTTGCAGACTCACGGTATGCCCTCCCCCCTATGTCGCCGCCTGGGCATTACCGGGTCGCTGCCTGACGGCGACCTACCTTATAAGCGGCATCTGACGCAGACAGGTCGACGCCCTTGTACCGTCTGACGCCTACTGGACGCCGCCTGACGCCACCCGCCTACCATCCCGTCAATTTACTAGCCGCCGACTCAGCTCATGAGAGTTGTTCATGTCGAACTTTTCCTGAGGCACCTGACGACCTCTCCCGACATCGCTCTTGAGTTGGCGCCCACCCCCATCGCGTGGCAATGTAGGCAAAGACCTCGTTACGACCCTTAAGACGTGGAGCGTCGGCACTTAATTCGGCATAGTGTGACACTTGCTCTAGGTATGAACCGAATTGGATAAAATCAGTGTTGATTATGAAACAGTAAAATCTCAGGTACGTCTTGAGTTCGAAACGTATTAGGTATTATAAGATCTGGGTAAGACACAACAGCTATAATTAATGTAGCTATTCTTTGCGCAATCAGGTATAAAGGATTATCGCACACACTAGTTGCTGGTACCATTTCCCTTGAGTAAGGATATGAGTAATAGTGTCTGGTAACAAACTTTGGTCGAGTGCTATTGAATCTCGGACCGAGGGCTAGAGAGAAATGGTGCTTTATAAATAACCTAAACATTATTATTATGATTATAATTATTATTAGTAGTATTATTAGTATTATTAGCAATAATATGATTATTATCATTATTATTAGTATTATCAATATTATTATTATTATTATTATTATTATTATTATTATTTATATTAACATTATTATTATTTCTATTTCAACTTGCTGAAGGAATGAGTAAATTTAGTCATGTAATGTTTAAGCCTACCGTACTCAATACTTAGACACGTGAATAACATTGTAGAATAATTTGTACTCACCCTGCTGTTTCCATTTGGAGTGTAATCTACTCGTCGAATGGCTGTAAGCCATTTGCTTGAAAGGTCAGCATTCCTTGGGAACCTAAACACGTGCACTTTCGGTCCCGATCTGTAATTCCCCTTGCAATTTGGCACTGAACACGTGTAAGGCATTGTTGATGATCATGGAGAAGCTATCACAGGGAATAATGTACTTATAAAGTATATATGAGGGGGAAATAGTTTGGAAACACTGCGACAACCTCCCCCTACCTCACTAAAATGTATACTGACCTGCGAGGGTAGTGACCGTTTCAGCACTCCTTTTGTCGACGTCACAGAATTTAAAGGTCCCATCCGTGCAGCCTGGTACTCTAGGTGGCCTTGTCCTGGGACGGTGGTGCGGGCTCCTGTTCTTGTGTCTCCCTCAGAGCTCCTCTTAGTGCTGTAACGCTAATATCCTTTTGCAATCTATCAGCCCACCTCACCCCCCTATTGCAAACTTTCTCTACCACTGCTTACCTTCTTCTCTCTGTATATCCTACTATTAATTAACTGCCCTTCCCCTTGACGTTGATTTAATTTATCCGTCACTGTATTATACAGCGAGCTCTCAGAGATATTATATGTACTTAGTTAGGCATTTTGGATCCGAGGGTTATCCATTTTGGCTTGGGGGAGGTTTGACATACTCATTGTGTTGCCCCAACCTTATTTTTTCTTGGGTGTCTGCCAGGTTAGTCGATGCTAGACAGGGGAGAGACTATCAGGTTGCAGTTTCCTATGAGCATAGACTTCGTTGAGCCTATGCAACTGTACCGGATACCTGCGGAGGCCTAGGTCATTTTCTTGTCTGTGTACCTTAGAGCCTAGCACTGTGTTGGCGTGAGGGCGTTGGCCTAGTCCACCCAGCACTGTGCTAGCTCGTTAGCTTTTGACTTAGGAGGGTCGCCAGGAGAGAACCAGGTACACGAGACCAGAATCTCTCAAGAGAGCACCCCGTCATTTAATGTAACTAGGCGCACAGACTTGAGAACGACACTAGGCTACCGAGCAGGTGGCTCGGCCCAGGTAGCTTAGCCTACGACTCCCCTGCTAGACTTCGTCCACCTGGCAGACCCCCGATTAGGGTTTATAATTTCATTGTGTATATGTGTGCAGCATTATTGCTCCTTATGTTTATAGTAAGTCGTGATTGTTGCTGAGAGACCCAACCAGAGCAGGCTAGTGTCTGGTGGGAGAAAGCACATCTTTTTGTGGTTAGAGTTTAGACTGCCGACTGTTTTATAATTACACCTGTGGCAGATAACACCGTATGTCCCTACACTATATATGTTCCCACAGTAATAATACACAGTTCAGAATCCGATACGTACTTCTTAGTTGCATCTGACTTTTGCAGAAGATTCTGGCATGATGCTTTAGGACTTTCTTTGTTTCACTTTCTTTCAGACAGGAGTGACAGTTTACTGATTACTTAACGTAACGTAATTGTGCTTCTTCTTGTTTGCTATTAAATCGTTGCTACGATTTAATTACGCTATCTATCTTTTTCCTTGTATACTTTAATAAAGTAATCGTATGTTGTATGAGTATAGGCTGCTTCAGTGATCATCAGCCTATAGTGTGCACCTTTTACCGAGTCATAGGATACCTCGTTGTCCAGGCACGACTCAGGGCGGTATAGGTGTTTTGTTCTCCAGTGGTTCAGGCAGGGGTTGGAACTAGTGTTACCGTTGTTGCATTTAGCCTTATCTAGTCCAATGATGAAGAGCCCCGTGTCTTGCAGAACCTGGATCGTAACACTTCCCATTCTCCTTCTAGCTAATATTACAAATTATGTTCTTCCGTTTTTCTCTACTATATTTGCATTCAATTTAGCTACCCTTCTACCAATAGCCTTTCTCGGACATATAGACACATGGATGTGAACATAATATGAATATCCAGTACCGGATCTTATAGCTAGCCTAGAATGACTCCAACTCAATGCTAACTACCATACCATATTTTTGTATTGTGCAGTTTATCTCTCACTTTAATTGTTCATACGTTCCCGCTACTAAATCCTGGCGTTTACTCTTGTGTCGCATATCTACCCACTATTTATTACCAATACCCCTTTCCTCTCATTTCCCGAACTTGGTATTTAGGTCCGATGGTATCCAGGGGTGTTGTTATTGGGATTGCAAATGTGCGGTACTTTATTTCAGTACTTGAACGAATATGAGAAGCAATCTAAGACAATTAACATGACATAACATTGTTTGTTGTCATGTTATCACTTCAGAACCCATAATTTGAACTTTAAACCAGATATATAGATTTACATAAACAATAATAAACACTACAAATAATGGACTCGGCTTTCGTTTGACACCCTGCATCACAAAGCCCTTCAAGGGTTCCCGGACATCTCAACCAGTAGACCATTTCAACCAGTAGCTCTCAACCAGTGCCAAATCAACCATGGCCAACCAAACAAGTGCCAATATATAGTACTAACCTAACCTAACCTAACCTAACATAAATGTATTGGTTGATTTGGTACTGGTCGAGAGCTACTGGTTGAAATGGTCTACTGGTTGAGTTGTCCAGTCACCCCCTTCAACATGTCATCAAAGCACAATGGTTGATTCCAGTACACTAGTATTATATGAGTATCCCCATCCTTATGCTAGGCAGTGGGAGATAGTATTTAGTAACTAGAGGCCATTACAATGATTGTGGACAGGAGGTGAGCAGAGTTGATACGCTATATATAGAAATCACCGTATACCATAATGAAAACTTACAATTAACCACTTGCGATTTTTTTTTTTTTGTTTTTTTTTTTTTTTTTGAGACAATGAACGGAGGAAGGGAAAACACAGATAAAACAAAAAGGTCCATGTGCCTAAAGGCATCCTCCATTCATAAAATGTTTGTAACAACTGGATTTAAACATTTGTAGATTGTAAGTTTGTGGAAAGCAATTCGAGGGAAGTGAAGGGAGTTTCAGCCTGTAAGGAAGTAGGAACCGTAGGCCTATACATCGACAATAAAGAACAGTACTATAATAATGCAGGTTTCTAATGGATAAAAAGTATGTGGTAATTCTGCTAAATATCAATGTCTACAGCTCCAACTTCCTTATAGCCTGAAACTCGCAACTCAACCATAAACCATCTGACTCCATCAAGTTCTTCCTAAGGGGACCCACCTCGTTTTTTTCTCTCTCTCCCTCTCTTTCTGGGTTGTATCCCTTTGGGCCCATTCAACCTACTGTTTTAAGCCGTTTATCCCCATCCAGGTGTCGTTTTATCCCGGCGAGCGGTAGCGAGCCAGTATATTATTTTAAAAGGTTATGACAGCAGAATAAATGTGTACAATGTCTTCAGCAAAGCCGGATATCTCCATACAATGCTGGTTCGCTATCTCTCGCCAGGAAGAAATCGACACCTGGTTGGGGATAAACGTCTTAAAACAGTAGGCTGAATGGGGCCGAACGGATACAAGCCAAAGAGGAGAAAAAGAGGAAAAGGAAAGAAAAAGGCAGGTGACAGGTACATAAGTGTGTCAGAACAAAATATATAATGGTGTCATGTACTATGCTGAAGTTATATAAAAATATACACTTCTTAAATTGTATATTAAGTATATATCCATTAGATTCCTAGTGATACTTAATAAGCTGAGTAAAATCATATAGAGTTGTAAATCATATAGAGTAGTCAGAATAATATATCCACCATAGTTGTAAATCATAGTTAGTCAGAATAATATATTCCACCATACTTGTACTTAATAAGCTGAGTAAAATCATATAGAGTTAGTCAGAATAATATAATATTCCACCATAGTTGTAAATCATATAGAGTTAGTCAGAATAATATAATATTCCACCATAGTTGTAAATCATATAGAGTTAGTCAGAATAATATAATATTCCACCATAGTTGTAAATCATATAGAGTTAGTCAGAATAATATAATATTCCACCATAGTTGTAAATCATATAGAGTTAGTCAGAATAATATAATATTCCACCATAGTTGTAAATCATATAGAGTTAGTCAGAATAATATAATATTCCACCATAGTTGTAAATCATATAGAGTTAGTCAGAATAATATAATATTCCACCATAGTTGTAAATCATATAGAGTTAGTCAGAATAATATAATATTCCACCATAGTTGTAAATCATATAGAGTTAGTCAGAATAATATAATATTCCACCATAGTTGTAAATCATATAGAGTTAGTCAGAATAATATAATATTCCACCATAGTTGTAAATCATATAGAGTTAGTCAGAATAATATAATATTCCACCATAGTTGTAAATCATATAGAGTTAGTCAGAATAATATAATATTCCACCATAGTTGTAAATCATATAGAGTTAGTCAGAATAATATAATATTCCACCATAGTTGTAAACTATTTAGTGTACTGTACGTTATCCCCAGTGACACTTGCGATACGTTATCACTGTCGCTGATTACTCTCATACCATTAATATAAAAGATCAATAATATGTTCTAATACATTTTATCTCCAATGACACCAACAATATTTTATCACCCGGACCAATTAGACGGGTGCCATTAATTTAGATGTTACTGCCAGCTGCGAACATCCGGCTATCTAATGTAAACGAAATACATTGTTATATTGGTCACCCATAACAAGACACTGTAGATCTGTTGTCACCACCATCACCACTGCATTGCATTACATATAACTATAATATATTTTACCACATTATTATTTCATTACACCACACACACCACCACTTCAAATCATACCAACACATCCATGCTGTTTATGGCCAAAGTCAAAGTGTGTATTGGTTTTGGTCCTAGGCTCTACTCGCAACACCATACTTTTAAGCTACAACCCACAACTCATCACCACCAATTATTACAACACCACATCACACTGCTATACCAAACACCACATTATGCCACCACACCACCTTACTCCCACCACACCACCACCACCACCACCACAACAGGTAGGATGCACCAATATTAGCCCCCATCCAGCAATGCGTGTGGTAATAATGGTAATGTTGTATTGGTTTTGCTCTGGGCTCTCTTTACGATCAGTTCTGTTATTGGTCGCCCGTGTGTTGTCCATGATAACATAACAGTACCTAGTCTTAATGGTTATAATGGTTGTTGTTACATATCGTTATTATGGTATAATACCAGTGAGATAATGTATACATTAGTGATGATTAACCTTTTGAACACAGTGGTGTCATTTTAATTGTTTTAACATTGTCGATGTCTACTTGAGTCCTAAAAAGGAGTTAGGATTATAGGAAACTGTCGTTTCTCTCTCTCTCTCTCTCTCTCTCTCTCTCTCTCTCTCTCTCTCTCAAAAGAAAAATACAACAAAATATAATAGAAAAACAATACTTGTATTGTTATGTTGGTGTAACTTTCTCAGGAATGTTCAATGCCAGTTACCTTTATCTACGATAATACAGTATAATCCTGTACATAATGTTCAATGCCAGTTACCTTTATCTACGATAATACAGTATACTCCTGTACATAATGTTCAATGCCAGTTACCTTTATCTACGATAATACAGTATAATCCTGTACATAATGTTCAATGCCAGTTACCTTTATCTACGATAATACAGTATAATCCTGTACATAATGTTCAATGCCAGTTACCTTTATCTACGATAATACAGTATACTCCTGTACATAATGTTCAATGCCAGTTACCTTTATCTACGATAATACAGTATATGCTGTACATAATGTATTATACTGTATTATCTACGATAATACAGTATATACTGTACATAATGTGTCATTGTCACGGGTGCACATGAGTGTGTGTGGATGTGTCAGCGTTTGTTTGCTTATGTGTGGTTTATAAAAATTCAAATGCAGTTACCACTCCTAACTGTATCCATAAAGCTGGTATCACACGAGCGCTTTTTCCCTCAACATTTATCCTCAACACTGGTCTGGCAGCTTATGAGGTCAACATATATAATAATTCGGTTACCTAAATTCATCTATCATCAGTCTAGTTTCCGATACCAGTGCAAAATACTCCAGAAATGTTGCCAACAAAAATTTGATTATCAAATGTTGACTATAAAAGCTCTCGTGTGATACCGGCTTTAAACCGTTATTATTTGCAGTATATGTCTACGATCCAAGTACAGTTCACCATCACCCCACCCATCACTCTCACAGATTCATAAATAACTCCCCCCCACCCCCCCCCATCCGTTCACCCACACCCCACCATCACTACTATACTGCTATTACTATGTAAGGGATCCCACCTCGCTTTTTGTCTCTTTCTCTCCCTCTCTCTTTGGCTTGTATCCATTCGGCCCCATTCAGCCTACTGTTTTATGACGTTTACCTCCCTCCAAGTGTCAATTATTTTTCTGGCGAGCAGTAGCGAGCCAGCATATATATATTTTGTTTTGACAGCAAGTTAAATTTGTACATTTTTCGATAGAAAAATGTCTCCGGCGAGGCCGGATTTCTCCATACAATGCTGGCTCGTTATCGCTCGCCAGGAAGAAATAGACACCTGGATTGTGATAAACGTCTTAAAACAGTTGGCTGAATGGGGCCGAATGGATACAAGCCAGGGAAAGAGAGAAAAGGAGAGACAGATCAAAACAAAGCCGGTGACCCCCTTTAAGGTCTGGTCCCCCGTATTGTTGGCAGCAGTATCGTTCAGTTTTATGGTGGGACCTATTGTCTTCCCGGTGATAACAGAATGGTTGTCTGGTTTTACTGCAGTGGAGGCTTGGTGTTGGAGTGGCTGTTATTGTTGGCTCAGGAGGGATTGTTTTGGTATGTATAGAGAAATAGATAGATAGATCGACACTGTAGATAGAGATAGATATATTTTGTTTTTCCCCATGTGGATGAAAGAGACCAAAGGCAAAAACTGCCTGTGACGAGTGTCTCTCCCAGAGTTGAAAGAGTGACAGGGCCAAAATCAAGGAATGTTCGAGTCAAAATTTCTTGACACGGAGTTTGAAGCAATTTAAGTCATAGGATGAGGGAAAAATTGATTCAGGGAGAAAGTTCCAGAGCTCAACTGTTGAATAGAATACAAATATAATTTCAGTCTTGGGTTGGAAAGTTGCACAGATAAGGGGTGGGATTGTGTTGCAAGACGGGTACTACGTACATGTAGAGGAGGTGATATACACTGAGAGAGCTCTGAGGAACACTGATTATTGTAATAGCGAGAGAGATGCAACATTGCGGAGAAGGAAGAAAGATTGCAGATAATCGTAGAGTGGACGTGAGTTAATGATACAAAAGGCTATCTTTTCTATTTGGTCTAGGAGTGCTGTGCGAGAGGATCCTCCCCACACATGTGAACAATACTCAATACATGAACACACTGTGCCCATGTACAGAGCAAGATGCTGCATAAGAGTAAAACAAAACTTTGAGCGGTTGAGCACACCCAGCTTCTGGGAAGCCGTTTTCGTAAGAGTGATAATATGGTCTTTCCAAGAGAGATCGGAAGAGAAAGAGACACCGAGGATACTAAGATAATATGAGGGGTTGATTTTAGTATTGTATTCAGCTAACTATGACCTCAATAACCATTGATGTAATGAAGAATATGAACAGTCTCCTCACATGATTGCACTAGTTTTGTAGTGTTATTATTTACAACCAGTCAATTAGTAATTCAGTCACGACTCAAATTTGTTTTTGTTTTCCCCAAGCTAATAATCATGAGCTTCGTATATACAGCACACGTGCCAATCAATTGAGGAAACTATAATAACACATCTGAATAATGCCTACCTGATTTATGAACATAAATATTAATGTAACCAGACGACGATGATGTTGTTTCAGTGGAATAATGGCTCTTTGAGCAGTATTGCTTTACCAGTGGTTGTCCCCTCACAGGATAGGGGGCGCTGCTCAATAAACTCGCCCCTCTGGGCAAAATCGAAATCAATCTCTCTCCCTCTTTCTCTCTCTACCACACAATAACCTACGATTTCCATTGTTCTCATTAAATGGAAAACAAGTAGGACAAATTCCCCCTGGTGCAAGCACCCCTTGGTAGAAATACATATTTTACATTACATCATACAAACTCTAATCAGCTCTAGCCTAACATAATCTAACCAATAGTATCCTACCTAACCTTACCCTCATTACCGGAATATTGTATTACCCTAAGCTAATGTATGCAAGATTTTTTTTTGTTTATACGTCGTGTGAGAGGATTGTGTCCGAGAAAATAATATATAAAACTGTCTATATTTCTCCTAAAATATTGTTGTCCTTTCTTTTCAGAGTATCAATACACCCCGCTCCAACTCTCGCCCTCTCCTCGATGTTTTCCTCTCACACCCCTAGATTGTTTTGGAATATAGAAATAATCAAGTTGTAGACATCGATATTTAGGAATATGTCATATTGAAATGCGACAGACTTACATACATAACTATAATACAACGATTTCAACTAAATTGTCATATTGAAATGCGACAGACTTACATACATAACTATAATAAAACGATGTCAACTAAATTGTCATCAATCACATACCCACACGCTGTATATATGTAGTTTGTGATATTTGCTGTTAATATTTTGAACTTCTTCCTTGCCGAATTCGCAAAATAACTTTAACCCCCTCACTACCGGTGCCGTCCTTTTAACTTTATTCTGGCTACATTTAGACAATTTGATGCAGTTTATAAAGAACTTCCAGCAATTACCAGGCTTTATCTATCTTACTTTACCCTATTTACTACCGCAGATCCTTTTTAAATTGCACACAATCGACTAAATATAGCTAGAATCAAATTAAAAGGACGTCGTTGATACGGGAGGGGTTAACCGTCATGCTCTGTTATAATCCTTGTGCAAAGATTACACCTTTCATAATTTCATCATGACCATTAATGCACGGTTTTATCTAGAACGATTATATTTATAAATCACCTTGAAAGGTCAAATGTTTAATGGTATACAGTATGTGTATCGTCTTGAATCCTAGAGGTCTTTCCAAAGCTGAATCAAATCGTCTGGTGTCAGCAAGAATAGAATAAAGACATATATGGTATTGAAGGAGGTAACTTCCTGCTCCCCTACCTTCTACTAATTATTATTGTTCATACTTTCTTCCTTATCTCCTATCATGTCATATTCCCTTCCCCCGTCAGTCACCTTCAAGGGGGGTCACCGTTTTGTTTTACCTTTCTCTCCTCTTCTCTCTTTTCCTGGCTTGTATCCATTCGGCCCCATTCAGCCAACTTCCTTCCCTCCTGCTTTTCCTATACTTGTTTACATATATTTGTTTATATTTACTTGTTTACATTTACTTGTTTACATTCTTTATTTCCTTCCTTCCCTCCTGTTTGTCTTATACTTGTTTACATTTACTTGTTTACATTACCTTCCCTTCCTTCCATCTCTCTTGCTTTTCCTATACTTGTTTACATTTACTTGTTTTAATTTACTTCTTTATATTAACTTGTTTACATATAGTTGTTTACACTTACTTGTTTATATTAACTTGTTTCCATTGACTTGTTTACTTTATCCTTCCTTCCTTCCCACTTGTTTTGTTCTATACTTGTTTACATTTACTTATTTTCATTTACTTCTTTATATTAACTTGTTTACATATAGTTGTTTACACTTACTTGTTTATATTAACTTGTTTCCATTGACTTGTTTACTTTATCCTTCCTTCCTTCCCACTTGTTTTTCCTATACTTGTTTACATTTACTTGTTTTCATTTACTTCTTTATATTAACTTGTTTACATATAGTTGTTTACACTTACTTGTTTATATTAACTTGTTTACATTGACGTGTTTACTTTATCCTTCCTTCCTTCCCACTTGTTTTGTTCTATACTTGTTTACATTTACTTGTTTTCATTTACTTCTTTATATTAACTTGTTTACATATAGTTGTTTACACTTACTTGTTTATATTAACTTGTTTACATTGACGTGTTTACTTTATCCTTCCTTCCTTCCCACTTGTTTTGTTCTATACTTGTTTACATTTACTTGTTTTCATTTACTTCTTTATATTAACTTGTTTACATATAGTTGTTTACACTTACTTGTTTATATTAACTTGTTTACATTGACGTGTTTACTTTATCCTTCCTTCCTTCCCACTTGTTTTGTTCTATACTTGTTTACATTTACTTGTTTTCATTTACTTCTTTATATTAACTTGTTTACATATAGTTGTTTACACTTACTTGTTTATATTAACTTGTTTACATTGACGTGTTTACTTTATCCTTCCTTCCTTCCCACTTGTTTTGTTCTATACTTGTTCCAACTGTTCTTATCGGTCTGTTTTCTCTTTTTTATTTTCATTTTCTGTAATTACTACTTCTCTTTCCTCCATCTTGTTTGCATCATTCCATCTCCTTCCTCCCTCCTTTCTTTCTCTGTTTATTCTTCCTTCCTGAGCCCCTCCTTCCCTCATTTGCTCTGCTTTCCTTTTTTCTTCCCTTCCGCTTTTGCTTCCTTCCTTTTTCTCGTCTTTCCTTTTCTCTGCCATCTCAATTTTCTTCCTTTCTCCTTCATCTTAATTTAGCTGAATTCCTCTAACCATCTCTCGTGTTTGCATTTTCTCTCCTCCCTTCTGTATTTTATTCCCTTTCGTATCTTCTTTTCTCATATCCTTGCCTTCATTTATCTGTTCCTTCCTTTCTTACTTTTTTACTATTCCCTTTCACTATTTATTCTCCTCTTTATCAACTCCCCTCTTCTTCCTTTCTGTCCTTTCCTGTCACCTTCAATTACTTACATCTTAATTAGCCCACTTGCTCTTTCCTTGTTTACATATTTTATTTGTCCTTCCTACCTGCATCGTTCTTCTTCTTCTTATTATTATTATTATTACTATTATTATTATTATTATTATTATTATTATGATTATTATTATTATTATGATTATTATTATTATTTGACCTTTTCATCTTAATTTTTCTTCTTCTTTTTCTTCTTCTTCTTCTTCTTCTTCTTCTTCTTCTTCTTCTTCTTCTTCTTCTTCTTCTCCTTTTTCTTATAAGTGAACCCACATTTCCCACCTCCTCCTATTAATTATTTTTCCTTTTTCCATTTCTTCCTATTTTTTCTCCCTTATTTCCCTCCCATGTTTCTCCTTCCCTCCCTCTTATCTAGTCCACCTTACCTTTCTCCCTCCGTACTTCCTTCTTTTTTCTTTCCTCTATGTCTTCTCTCTCTCTCTCTCTCTCTCTCTCTCTCTCTCTCTCTCTCTCTCTCTCTCTCTCTCTCTCTCTCTCTCTCTCTCTTGTTTACACCTTTATATCTTCTTTGCATCCTTCTCTCCCTGACTTCACAACTATATTTCGGAGAAGTAAATTCCCCTCGAAGTTTGTAATGGGTTTAAAGTCTGGAAAATTGGTGTGTGTGGGTGTCTTCGTGTGTGTGTGTGAGTGTGTCCCTGCGTGAGTGGGTTTGGGAGACTGTATGCGTGTGTAATTATGTGGGGGTGTATGTGCACTTGTGTGAATGTGCACGCGTGTATGGATGGGTGTGTGTCATCTGAATGTGTGGTTTCGTGTGCAATATGTTTTGTTTGTATGTCTGTGTGTATCTCTGTATAAGTAACACCCCATTCTTAACATTAATCATCAATTACAAAACCCAATGTACTTGAATAAACTAATGAAAGCATATGGTCCTCCCGGGATTCGAACTCGGGACACCACACCCAGAAAATAAGCACCTAAACCATTTCACCACCAACACATATACCTGTATGCATTTTGTTTTCCTTTGTGTAAGCCTTTGTATGTACACTTTGTGTCTCTGTGAATTTATTAAGCGTATATTCTTATGGTATAACTGTGTTGGTGGTGTAATGGTTTAGGTGCTTATGTTCTGGGTGAGGTGTCCCTAGTTCGAACCCCGGGAGGACTATATATGCTGTCATTAGTTTATTCAAGTACTTTGGGGTTTGTAATTGATGATTAATGTTCAGAACGGGGTGTTACTAATACAGTACAGCACGATTCTTCATCAATTATATATCTTGTTTATCTTTACCCCTCTTTGGCGGGACCGGACTTAAGTCGGTCTAGAGAAGAAAGGACTATGTGGCGGGGACCGACTTAGGCGGTGTGCAATTTTGAACAATAATTGGTTCTGAGAGAGAGACGAGCGGTGGGAGGAGCTTAGGTCGGCTCTGACCGTTCGGCACGGGTCCCGCGCGGCAACTGCCGTCCCCTCCACACACATCCACACTCACTACCACGCTACACAGGGAATTATGTAAGGAAATTACCGTATTTTAGGGATTTTTCCTTCGTCTTGCACGATCGTTGCAAGAGAACACGTGGTCGTAGAAGGATGGTTCTGGTGTCATTGGAAAGCTCAATTATCGCCCTTTCAGGGATACATAATTGTATTACGCTCTGGCTCTTGTATATGCATGAAAAAGAGCACGGAAACAAGGTCGTTTAGGCTAAAACTACCCGCTTGGCGGGTAGTAGAAGTTACTGACGGGCCCGCTCGTAAGGCGTTAACACCTTACGAGCGGCCTATGCGGTTTATTTATATGTACCGCCCAGCGGGGTGTTTTTAGCCAAAATAGGGCTGTTTACGTGATCATTTTCATGCCTAAATAAGACCCAGAACGTAAAACAAGTACCTATCCCTGAAAGGGCATAAACAGAGCTTTCGAATGACATCATAACGATCCTTTTATGATGGCTAGTTTTCTTGCAATAACCGTGCAACGCGAGTGCAAAAAGCATGTAATTAGCCACTTTCCCGATACAATTCCTTATATAGCGAGTGAGAGAGGGAGGAGGGAGCTGGGATTTGTGTCAGTATGTTCGCCGCGGTGGTCTGGAGCAGTCATACGCTCGCTACTCTCCTGCCACCACTTGTCTCTCTCTCTCAGCAACATTACATGCTGAAATTGCCACTCGACCTATGTCGAGCGCCGCCACATAGTCCAGCTTTATTTAACTCGACTTATGTGGTGAGCCGCTAATTAAGGGTTAAGCACAGTTTGGTAGCTTCATAATAATTAAAGTTATTCAAGCTAACCAGGAACAAATTGGTAATGCTAATTGTCTATAGCCAATATTAAAATAGGCGTCGTCACTCCAGCCGTTAAGGGGGCCCACTTCATTTTTTTCTCTCTTTTTATCCCTCTCTCTTTGGCTTGTATCCACTCTGCCCATTCAGCCTACTGTTTTAAGACATTTACCCCTTTCCAGGTGTCAATATAATATATATATATATATATTCTGACGTACGGAGCCCTGTATGTTAATTTTAGAGTTAGAATTAAAGTTGAAGGAGTGTCAAACTACCCAAGCGGCGAAGCAGACCAGCGAGGGGGAAACCAGCTCGCCCGCATACCAGCAAACTAGCCTTCACACCAGCGTGCGTCATAGGGGACCCTGCAAACTACTTCAATGACCCGACGCTATGACGTATGATCGACGCCAGGAGACTCCATTGGTCCACGCACCTGCTATGCAACTCGAGGAGCTATGATAGGGGCGCGCACCATCACTCGCCTCCTGATTCGTTCCTACACCATCATTGTTTAGTATATAAGACCCGAGTAGTGGGCATTCAAATCAGTCTCATTTGGAGTTGGGGAAGGTGAACTTGCAGCTGGAGGAAGACGGGGTGAAGTATTATAATGGGTTTGTGACTGTCAGTCAGATTATATAAGTGTGTGTTAAGTGTGTTCGGTGTAAACACTTACGTTATGTTGGTTAGTGAGATATGTGATTGGGAATTAACGTTAACGCTATTATTATGTACTTAACTATTTTAGTTGACTAACTTGTGGACTAAAGCAACTCTTTAAGTAATTGGGTTATGATGAAAGTAATACTACTGTTTTATATTAATACTTACGAGTTCTTTCATTTTCTTTTAATTAAGCTTACATTGCTTAACGGTGCTTAGTACGGTGATGCTATTGTCTCATATTAGTAATATCGCCTTAGACTAACATGGCTGTTTCAATGTTACTTCTAGTGATTTCCTAAGCTGAAGAAAATTCTTTTAGCTTCAAAATATTATTTTTGCTTTTCATATTATTTGAGTGAGACCTGAATCGAATCTATGAAGCGATCCTGTAACTTAATTTACTCATAATCAAACCTCAATGTTACGTGGTTAAGAAATACATTTATCTAATTATTAAATATATATCTAACTTTTTATGTGACTTTGATATTAATCATGATGATAATAATAATATAATACTGTTAACGTAAGACAAGAACCAAGAATAATTATATTAAATATAAATAAAAGGACATATAAGAAAACTATCTATTCATTTCAAAAAGGGTAAGAGACAGAAATATTCTTACTTTAATATTTATCTTTCAAGACTTTTTATAGAATTAATAGTCCTTCTTTAGATATACTTCTTCGGTTCATAACCATAGCCTACTAAGCTTCGGTTAAATAATAATTCTTTATAAATACTACATGACTTTAATTAGTTTCAGTATTTTTCATAATTAAAGAGTATCAGTCAATAAAGGATACTAAGTCCTAAGATCCAAAAGGAAAGGAAGCAACAACAGGAAATAATTTTATTAGATTTTACTTTTGTTTTGCCTTCAGCTGACTGATACCTTAATATATATCTCTGTGCTATCTAGATTCATCAAGTTAACCACTTGAGGATCAAGATACGTAACAGAAGAGTGGCGACCTTGCCAGGATTCGTTTCATACAGTTTCACTCAGTTTCATTACCGTTTCACTACTTAAAAACAAATATTAATCATGCCTCATCTAATTAATGACGAAGATGCTCGAGTTTTCATAGAATCAGAACCCACAGCCCCTGATATTGACTGTCTGTCAAAATCCGAACTGAAAGTGCTTGCCTCACATCTCCAGTTAACTGTCTCAAACATGTCCAAAGTAGAGGTGGCTCAGACCATAAAAACCCACCTGTTCTCTGTAGAAGGCGGGGAGGGTGACGGAGCAGTTGGTGGGATCCCGAGTAAACCTAGCCAACTTGATGAACAATTGCCACCTGGTTTGACCGGTGATCAAATATTCGAACTAGAACTAGCCAGAATGAAAATAAATGCCGAATCCAGAACCGAAGAAGCCAGAATAAAAGCAAATATCGAAGAAGCTAGCATAAAAGCCAGAATAAATACCGAACAAGCCAATGCAAGTATAGAACTAGCCTGAATAAATGCCAGTGCAACGACCGAACAATGTGAATATCAATATCGTACGGCTCAACTAAATGTCAATACAAATGCTCCCTTAATTGCTCCCCCTCTGGGATTGACTATGACTAGTGTCATTCCACCTTTCACTGAGGATAATGTGCAGGATTTCTTTGTTTTGTTTGAGGAAGTTGCTGGAGGTATGAAGTGGACAAGAGATCAATGGCCTTTTATGTTACAAACCGTTTTGACAGGGCAGGCTCGAGCCACGTATTTGTCAGAAGTAGCAGAGGTTAGGCAGGATTATGACAATCTCAAAGAAGCTATCCTAAAAACCTATCAATTGCAGCCTGAGGCTTACAGCCAATCTTTCCGTAAAAACCAGAAGAAAGTAGAAGAAACCCATAAGGTATTTGCCAGGACCATGACTAAAACTTTCAATCATTGGGTCAAGAGTAAGAAAGTCACAAGCTACAACGATCTGAAGGAGTTGGTCCTGTTAGAAAATGTCCTATGGAAAATTGATTCTTCTGTATCCTATCATTTAAAGGGGAAAAAGGTAGATTGTCTTGCCGACGCCGCTGACATGGCTGACACATACGTGCTCAACAACAAATTTCGTGGAAAGAAGCCCTACGATAATTCTAGTTCTAATTTTAAGTATCCCAATCACAAATCTGACAGACCCAGCCACAAGCCTATAACGTCTTCCCCAGCTAGCCAAAATAGAATTGTTCCCCCAACTAAAAATGCGACTCAGGGCAATGGTAACAGAGGTGGGCCCCAAAGTAATAGTAATGCTCAAAGAGGGAACGTTCCCGTATCCCCTAAAGTATGTACTTTTTGTGGCATGAGAGGCCACCTAGCTTATCAGTGCTGGGCCAAGGAGAAAACCGAGAGATCGGGGCAGACAGTTGCCGCTGTATCTCAAACTCCATATGTGCCTTTAATGCAGGACTCCCGACAGAAGGAGTACCTAGCACCAAAAGTTCCTTTAATGCAGGACTCCCGACAGAAGGAGTACCTAGCACCAAAAGTTCCTTTAATGCAGGACTCTCGACAGAAAGAGTACCTAGCAGCTAACGTAAATCGTCTAGACAGGGGTGTAGTAGCATGGGTGGTGCAACCCACTAGGTTTAAGCCAATAATAATTTCACCATCAGTGCAGGACAGTTACCGTCCCTTTGTTTCATCTGGCAACGTGAGATTAAATGGTTGTATGCATGAGGTAAAAATTCTGAGAGACACAGGTTCTACTAGCACCCTCATGGTGAATCCTTACACTGAGTGCCCACCTGGCGAACCAGTTGTAATGAGAGGTGCTGGAGGCCCATTTTATGCACACTTGGTAAAAGGCGAAATTGAATGTGAGTTACTACAGGGTGAGGCCACCATAGCTTTGTGTAGGTCCCAAGATATCCCTGTGCCTGGGGTAACACACCTTTTGGGGAATGTAGCAGGTGAGAAGGTCCGACCAGACCCCATTTTGTCACTTTCCCTTGTTAACGAGCCACTAACCGGTGAGCTCGAAAAGGAGATGCCAACAGTTTTCCCTGTGTGTGCTGTCACACGTTCAATGTCTCAAGTAGCAGTTCCCTCAGACAGAAATGTACCGAATGTAAGAGTTGATGAAAGGGATGATGAGAGTGTGAATGACGCTCCAACTGTGCCTGATGATGTGACTGAGGTGGATTTATCTGACACCTTTATGGCTCATCTTGACCCTAATGATGACAATGAAACCCCTCCAAATTGTCCTAGTGGCCTGGTAGAGCTACAGAGAGATGATAGTGAATGCAAGGAGTTAGCTGCCAGGTCCGTGAGTGAAGAGGAATGTGAGAAGGAGGGTGGTGAATGTTTCTACCTCAAAGGAGGAGTATTGTGGCGTAGATGGAGACAGCCACACAGACCAATCGATGACGGGGCTTGGGACGTCCATCAAGTAGTAGTCCCCAAACCTTGTCTTAGAGATATCATGGAAATGGCACATTGTATACCATTGGCAGGACACCTAGGTGTGAGAAAAACTCTAGACAGAATCAGAGCCCACTTTTACTGGCCAGGAATGCGTGAAGATGTAGTGGAGTTTTGTAGAGTGTGTCACACTTGCCAGATGACAGGAACACCCAATCAGAAGGTGCCTGTACATCCTCTGGTGCCCTTGCCCGTTTTCGAGAATCCTTTTACTCGGGTGGTAGTGGACATTGTAGGCCCATTGCCTAAGACTTCCCAAGGTAACATTTATTTATTAACTATCATGGACATGGCAACTCGCTACCCAGAGGCTATACCCTTAAGGACTACCTCTGCTCCAACTGTCATCAAGGAACTGCTCAAATTCTTCACCAGAATGGGTTTCCCCCATGAGGTGCAAAGTGATCAAGGAACTAATTTTACCTCTAACATTTTTCAGCAGTCCTATCACCAGACATTAAAGGGAATGTTACGTAAGTATTGTACAGAGACCGGAGTTGAGTGGGATAAGGGGGTACCTTTTCTTTTATTTGCAACTCGTGAGGTTCCAACTGAATCCCTGGGTTTCTCCCCTAATGAGCTAGTTTTCGGTCACCAGGTAAGAGGTCCTTTGCAACTATTGCAGGATAGCCTAGTTGGCCAGGAGGGGAACCAAAACCTCCTCATGTATGTTTCAGATTTCAAAACCCGGCTGAGATCCTCATGTGAGTTTGCCGCTCAAAACTTGACAGTGGCTAAAAGCTCCATGAAGAACTGGTATGACAGAAAAGCCCATGAGAGGGAGTTTCAGCCCGGTGATGAGGTTTTGGTCCTGCTCCCCCTTTTTGGCCAACCTTTATCTGCCAAGTTCAGGGGCCCAAATAAGATCATTCAGAGGGTGAGCATTACCGATTATCTAGTAACTACCCCAGACAGGAGAAAGCCCACGCAAGTATTCCATATAAATATGTTGAAACCCTACCATAGGTCCTCTGATTCCTCTCTTCCAGATTCTCCCACTGTGGCAGTGAATGTCAGGACCTGTGAGCAGCCTGGTGCGGACAAAGTCTTCAGTTCTCTTACTGAGCCGCAACAGACTGTTCCAGAGCCTGAAGGTATCCATGCAGACTTTGACTTGTCATGTAGCCTATCCAACTTAAAGTATAATTCAGTAGCTTGGGGGGAATTACCATCTAAACTATGTCATCTTCCCTCTGATCAAGCGAACCAACTAATCTCTGTTTTATCTCAGTCTCCCAGTGTGTTCCGTGATACTCCAGGTCTCACTTCTTTGGCCTTGCACGACATCGACGTAGGGGATGCAACTCCCATTAAACTATCCCCCTACCGTGTCTCACCACAACGCAGGAGTATACTGCAGGTCGAGCTTGACTTCATGTTTTCAAACCAGCTGATCACAAGGGCCTTAAGCCAGTGGAGTAGTCCGGTCATACTTGTGCAAAGCCAGACGGGAGCCATAGGTTATGTATTGACTATAGGCTAGTTAATGCTGTCACAAAGAACGATACCTACCCACTGCCACGGATCAAAGATTGCATTTACCAGGTTGGCCTCGTACAGCAGTAAGTTTAATTTAATGAGAGGATTTTGGCAATTAGCTCTCCCTTGTAGTGAGGTAAATATCATGCTTTAGTAGTGCGCTGTCAAGCCTTCAGCTGTGAGATGCCGTGCAGTTCGAATAACGCTCCAGCTACGTTCCGGCTATGTTCTGATGTGGTACCTGGAGACGTTGCCTACTTTGGGTGATATCTTTATTATATCCTCATTATAATCTTGCTGTTGCCAATCTGGTGGTAAATCTCTTTATGTATTGTTATGTTTTGCCTTAATTAACCTAATTGCTGGTGGGATACAGTTAAATAATTATTAGTGGGTATATGTGACTATTTATTTGTACATAGGAAGGCCTTTAGGAAGTAAACTAACTTCGGGGAACATACTTTGTGCTCAGAGTGTACTGTAGGCAAGTGGCACCAAGTGCACACGTTCCCCCCTCTTACCTTGTTTAAGCATCTCTCTGGCAGACGTATGATTAGTCCTTATATAATTCGTGATTTAATGTTTTACTCTTCATTTATATATTTTAATGAAGTATTCTATATAATTATTAGTTGAGTTAAGTTGTTTGATTGGAGAGCGAGTAGTTGTATTTTAGTCCAGTACGATAACTTTACTGACCATGCAAGGACTCGATAGAATATAGGATTTGAGAAACGTCAGTTCTCCTCACGCCTCTGCTTCGACAAGACCTCACCATGGGTCATCCTGAGTTTGTCCTGCCTTGTATAACTATCTCTCTATAGATAAGTATTATTATTTTGTATTGTATGATTATGTTGTATTGTGTGAATGTAAGGATAGATGTATAAAGTGTAATTTTTATGTAAATAATATCCATACTTCTAAACTGTCTTTTCATCCATACCTACCTTATTTATTTTCATGTAGCCTACTATCTTTCACTTTCAAATTAACTTAAAGATTTAAATACCTTAGATAGTTTTGTGGTTCCTTACATATATTAAAGAGTGAGTTCTAAAGCATAATTATTCTACTGACATTTAACGTAAACTTAATTAATATCAATTGATATGATTTGGTTGACTTGTATAGCAATGGTAATATAGGGTTTCGCTGGAGGATAATATTAACCTTGCAGTCTAGTTTTGGGTGGTTAACTTCCATTCTTATAATACCACGGTGATAAGTTGTGTTGCCTTTTCATTGGAGTTAATCATTTATTCATGGTGTTGTGGGTTTGAGCCCTAGTCCGTAACAGTATTATGTTTAATATTATGTACTATACTCCTTAAACTCTTTTCTAGGGGGGAGGTCTGACATACGGAGCCCTGTATGTTAATTTAAGAGTTGAAGGAGTGTCAAACTACCCAAACGGCGAAGCAGACCAGCAAGCGAACCAGCGAGGGGGAAACCAGCTCGCCCCATACCAGCAAACTAGCCTTCACACCAGCGTGCGTCATAGGGGACCCTGCAAACTACTTCGATGACCCGACGCTATGACGTATGATCGACGCCAGGAGACTCCATTGATCCACGCACCTGCTATGCAACTCGAGGAGCTATGATAGGGGCGCGCACCATCACTCGCCTCCTGATTCGTTCCTACACCATCATTGTTTAGTATATAAGACCCGAGTAGTGGGCATTCAAATCAGTCTCATTTGGAGTTGGGGAAGGTGAACTTGCAGCTGGAGGAAGACGGGGTGAAGTATTATAATGGGTTTGTGACTGTCAGTCAGATTATATAAGTGTGTGTTAAGTGTGTTCGGTGTAAACACTTACGTTATGTTGGTTAGTGAGATATGTGATTGGGAATTAACGTTAACGCTATTATTATGTACTTAACTATTTTAGTTGACTAACTTGTGGACTAAAGCAACTCTTTAAGTAATTGGGTTATGATGAAAGTAATACTATTGTTTTATATTAATACTTACTAGTTCTTTCATTTTCTTTTAATTAAGCTTACATTGCTTAACGGTGCTTAGTATGGTGATGCTATTGTCTCATATTAGTAATATCGCCTTAGACTAACATGGCTGTTTCAATGTTACTTCTAGTGATTTCCTAAGCTGAAGAAAATTCTTTTAGCTTCAAAATATTATTTTTGCTTTTCATATTATTTGAGTGAGACCTGAATCGAATCTATGAAGCGATCCTGTAACTTAATTTACTCATAATCAAACCTCAATGTTACGTGGTTAAGAAATACATTTATCTAATTATTAAATATATATCTAACTTTTTATGTGACTTTGATATTAATCATGATGATAACAAATATAATACTGTTAACGTAAGACAAGAACCAAGAATAATTACATTAAATATAAATAAAAGGACATATAAGAAAACTATCTATTCATTTCAAAAAGGGTAAGAGACAGAAATATTCTTACTTTAATATTTATCTTTCAAGACTTTTTATAGAATTAATAGTCCTTCTTTAGATATACTTCTTCGGTTCATAACCATAGCCTACTAACCTTCGGTTAAATAATAATTCTTTATAAATACTACATGACTTTAATTAGTTTCAGTATTTTTCATAATTAAAGAGTATCAGTCAATAAAGGATACTAAGTCCTAAGATCCAAAAGGAAAGGAATCAACAACAGGAAATAATTGTATTAGATTTTACTTTTGTTTTGCCTTCAGCTGACTGATACCTTAATATATATCTCTGTGCTATCTAGATTCATCAAGTTAACCACTTGAGGATCAAGATACGTAACAATATATATATATATATAAATATACCGGATATATATATTTGTTTACATTAAGCAAAATTTGTAAAAAAAAATATAGAAAAATTTCTCCAGCAAAGCCAGATTTCTACATCAATGCTGGCTCGCTATCGCTCGTCAGGAAGAAATTGACACCTGGATGGGGATAAATGTCTTCAAACAGTTGGCTGAATAGGGCCGAAGGGATACAAGCCAGAGAAAGAGAGAACAATAAAACAAACAGGTGACCCCCTTAAAGAAAGGCGGCATAGGAAGCCTATAAAGGCAGCATTACTTTGTTCTCCCAGGTTAAGGGGAGGCAGTTGGTTTTTCGAGTCCTCCTCCTCCATCATGTTTAGCCCTATTAGTTATGAGATTTCAAGATATTCGCCATAATTATTAGTTTGGCGTTTTCAGACCTTTTGCCCCATTTCTTTGCCTATATTAAGACTTTTCGTGCCATTTAGGTGTCAATTTTTTTCCTGGCGAGTGATAGCGAGCCTGTATTTGAAGAGGAATCAACCTTCTGTCGTGACATTTTTCTACCGAAAATTGTATAAACCTATATCGAAGGGGGGTGTTGTGTGTGTTATTTTAAGTTTGATAGTGGTTTAGAGAGCAAACTAAACCCCCTCCTTAAATCATTGAGCCGAATACAGTAAATTATGCTGCACAATACCGTCTGAGCTCCCTTAACATGAATGCATTTTAGAGGCCATATTCCAGGTCTCCCCTTGTGCCCTCCATCATGGCTTATGTTGAGTATACCACTCACAGCCTGGTAATATTAGTAAACACAGCCCCTTATACAGAGAACGGGGCAGGTATTATAAGAGAAGGGGAAACTAATTGTATTATATAGTAGAGGAGGCTGATTTATTGTATGAACTTACATCGACACACGCACACACTCTTATATATATATATATATATATATACTGTATATCCCTTATTTTTCAACAATACAAAAATCAATCCTTAATTTTCTTTCAATATTTTCGGAGTCTCTTTTTCTTCTGCTCTCACTTGGAAGGACCATATTACCATATTACCAATATTGCTAAGGCTGCCTCCCAGAAGCTGGGTGTGTTCAACCGCCTCAAATGGTTCTTTACCCCTGTGCAGCTTCTTGCTCTGTACATGGGCATAGTGCGTCCTTGTATTGAGTATTGTTCACATGTGTGGGGTGGATTCTCTCACACCGCACTCCTAGACAAAGTAGAAAGGAAAGCCTTTTGTATCATTAACTCCCGTCCACTCACCAACTCTCTGCAATCTCTCTATCTTCGCCGCAATATTGCATCTATCTCGCTATTCTATCGCTACTACAATAATCAGTGTTCCTCGGAGCTCTCTCAGTGCATACCCCCTCCTCTACGTAGGGTACGTAGTACCCGTCTTGCAACACAATCCCACCCCTACTCTGTGCAACTCTCCAACCCAAGAGTGAAACGATGTTCTCAGATTTTCTTCTATTCAAGTGCTGAGCTCTGGAACTCTCTCCCAGAATCAGTATTTCCCTCTTCCTATGACTTAACTTGCTTCAAACTTCATGTGTCCAGGCATTTTAGCTCGAACGTCCCTTGATTTTGGCCCTGTCACTCTTTGAACTCTGGGGGAGGCACTCGCTGCAGGCAGTTCTGCCTTTTGTCTCCCTCATTCACATAGAAAACAAAAATATATATATGAGAGAGAGAGAGAGAGAGAGAGAGAGAGAGAGAGAGAGAGAGTTGGGTGGGAAGGGAAGAGGTCAGCTAAAGGTGAAATAATTGGGGACAAAATTGTTTCAACAAAAATAAAATAAAATGAGCCCAGAACCCAGTGAACCTTGAACCCTGGGATATTATAAAGGATAGATTCTTTTGAAGGCTAGGTGACTCCAGGAGGAGGAATAGGAGGAGGTGGTGGAGAAAGAGGAGAAATCAGAATCACGAGTACCGGAGGAAAAACGAAAATGTGGAAGAGGAGCAGGATGTGCAGGAGTGGAAGTGGTGACAGATGAAGAGGATGTCGAGGAAGTAGAGACAGAAGAAGAACAGTAAGAAATATAATGGGAAGATGAATGGGAGGAAGAACATGTAAAGAATGTACTGTAATAAAGAGTACAAAAGATTGCAAAGGAAGTCAAGCAACAACATACCTTGCGACCTATCAAAGTTGCTTGCCCTCTAAATCATGGAACCTGCCTTTTTTCTCCTTCTTACACATATCAAATAGTATCACTGATGCTCAGAATGTTCTACAGTGGTTTAGAATGCGTAAAAGAGAAATGGAAAGGGAAGTACTGCCCTGCGACTAATGTCCTTGATAGGGTTAGGATATGTTAATAGGGGACAATTTGAGTTAACATCATGCCACAGCTATAAGTGATATAAGTGACTCTTCGTATATCTGGGGAAAAGTGAGTAACATCTTAGTTATTGATTCATACATACAGTGATCTTTGATGTATCTGATGAAAAAGAAGAAAATATAGTTATATATTTACAAATACAGTCAGTAACTGTTTTAAAAAAAGGTATTTGTCTGAGCTATGTTTAAAGGAGCCGACGGTGCTTCAGTCTATCACATATCGAGGGGGCTCATTCCACAAGTTCATAACTCGATTGACGAAAATACTCTTAGACTCATGTGAGTTTAAACATTTACCAATCCCCCCCCCCCCCTGTAATTTGATTGGTCAATCGTAAAGTACTTAATACAGTTCATGTTGTCGATGTCTTTGATGAATTGGAACACCTGAGGAAATATATTTAATTCTCAAAGACACTTCTAGTATTTTTTAACTCAACCAGTTTGTCAATATCTTTTTGGTACAGGCATCTGGATTGAATCCAATATTCCAGAAGTGGATGGACTAAAGAGTTGTAGAGAGTGAGGATTACATCTTTGGATTTATGCTCAAATGACCTGCCTATAAATCCAATAATATTGTTTGCCTTCTTAACAACTTCTGTACATTGTTGACTGGGTTTTAGGTTTCCGTACTCGATATCGTTACTCCCAAATCTGGCTCTCTGTCTACATTGAGTATCATTTATTGACTAGTTTGCTTTCTTATTTCAGGTTCCGATAGGGAGTATATACTTTCCATATATCTGCATTAACACATATTTGTCAAATTTGAGCCCAACATGACAGCTTACATAGGTTATTATTCATTTTTTCTACATGGCCACTTGATAGTAAGTCATTTTCAATGTTTGTATTATCTGCAAACATTGAGATTGTACAGGCGAGACCCTCATCTATGTCGTTTATGTAAACTACGAAGATAACCAAGAGGAGAAGCAAGAAGAAGAAATTAAGAGGAAAATTGGAGAATGAGAAGGTGCTTGATGAAGAAGGGTACGCAGAAGAAGAATAATGAGAAAGAGGAGGAGAAGGAAGGAGGGAGAGGTCGTTTGTGGGGAAAAATTAGACTCCAACCGTGACGACGTACTTCAAGATGCTTCCCAATATATGTGATGAAAGAGAGAGAGAGAGAGAGGGAGATTCATTCTAATATCTGATGAAATTGAGATTCTTGAGGAATGGTGGGGGATAATAGTGATTAGAATAAAGCTCAGTGCTGAGAGAGAGAGAAATGTGGCATGACTTAATATTGTATTATTTTACGATAAGTAAACTAAAATATATGCTGGTCTTATGATGGTGAAATTGTATAGCGTTTTCATAAAATACTATTATAATTGAAGTGAAAGTTCTAAGCACCAATCAGCAAGCAGTATTATCCCAGGAAAACCATGGGAAAAATAACCCAGAATGTCACACTAACACATCTAACGTGACAACCAATCAGTGTCGTCGCCTGGAGCCTGCCGTTTTTCAAACTCAGCCGCGTAAGAAGCAGCTAAATTATATCACGCCCTCATTTGGTTTCCGTATTATATATCCCGGCAAAAAGCATTCTATTACCACGGTGCCAGCCTGATACGCCCATGAGCCACTTAAGAATGTGGAAAATGCTTTGCCGGGATAATATTATGACAAAATAAGACAAGAGGAAGGAGAGCGAAAAGTTCAAAGCAGCCGCACGCACACTGGTAACTCTGCCCGGGCGTCTCAGTCAATCAGCACGCCACCTGCAGTGAGGGGCGGTGCCTAACGCTTGCAACCCTGATAATAGATCAGAAGGTTAAGACACGTAGGGTCTGGTCAGTAGTTGGATGGGTGACCGCACCTGTTGGGTGATTGCACCCGGTACCGACATTGACCAGATGTTGCCCTAGGGGTGGGTGAAATTTCCCTGGCTTGCCACCAGGGTTTAAGTAGCCCAGGAGTGTTGAACAAACTCCATTTCCTGTCAGTTCCGTCTCACTCAGACGAAAATGAGTACCTGGATTCATGGTGGCTAAAATGAATTCAGGGGCCTGATTGGTGGCTTCCTACAACCAATCAACACACGAGACTGAGAACTTGGTTAGCCACCAGGATTGCTCAGTGGCCATTGGGCAGGCCTTCTCTCGTGTTCGCCTCGTCCCACCCATACGTTAAACTGGGTACCTGGAGTGTAAAATCGGACTTGGCGTAGGTCGTATCACTAGGGTAAATTTGATTACTTGCCTCACCTTTACTATATACTTCCATTCCGAAAGATTCAGACCATGACACGGAGCAGTCAAGATAACATATTTCTAAAGGCATTACCCACAAGCCTACCATCCTTCACAACCACTATGGGGGGATAACTGAAGAGATAGTCCCTGGCCAAGAATGCGGAAAAAGCAGCAGAACTCAAGTCAAGGAGAATAGCAACCGCTCGGCCTTTGCACAAATTCCCCTGAAGCATCCAGTAGCGTGTACCCATAGAGCAGAAGAATTTAGCAGAGTAGGTTATATTGGCTCACACTGAGTTGGTAGAAGCCGGGGAAGGAGAAAGGAGGATCTGATAAAGCAAATATACTATTATTAACTGAGAGAGAAAGAATGTTCTTGACTGACCATCCTGAGTCACTTAATAATTGATGTACCTTATTGGGCAGACCTTTTCAAAAAAGAGTTAGACAATTAATGCAATAAATGTATCAAGAGTTGAAGTTTAATTTTCATTTGGTTAGAATAGAAGAAGCTATTTAGTTAGAAAGAGAGTTAAGTGCTGTTAGCCAGATTATTGATAGTCAAATACATTTAGTAATTTCCTAAGAGTTATTGTCTTTAGCTTATGTCATCGATAGAGAAGGGACATATTGTCCAACTATTGAATGAGTCTAGGTAAAAGACTTGGGCAAACTTTTAGGAATTGTATCAGTCTGGTCTGACTCAAAGCTGAGGGATAGGAATTACCGTAGATATACCCACAACCTATGCGGGCTTGATAAATAGGGTTGTGTTAGTGGAACTTAGCTGGAGTATTAGTTAGGAAAAGCAATCAAGCCTGCCCATTTGGAAACTTTTCTATTGAAAGGAAACTACATTAATCTTTTATAGATATAACCTCGTCAAAACATGCTATCAACTGCACGTAATATCTATCAATAAAGAAATAAGGACGTACCATATTAAATGTATAGTTCTCCTTTTTAGTTTATAGTTATTGTGCCTTGAGACCAAAGTCAAAGTAAGCCAAACTCTGAATAGTGACCATATGGATAGATTGTAATGGGAAGTCATACTTCCGAAGGACAAGCTATACAGTATTGTCGTAAGTATTCAACCTCTTCTACTTTGAACTTATTTCGGCCCAGATCAAGAACCTTTAACTACGTGGAATAATGATTGTCTTGGACTTTATTAACTCATAAACTGCAAAGCTATGGTAGTTCAAACCCTCCCGCCAAGCGAAGGTATTTGATTCTATTCTGATGAAAATCGTCATAGATTCCAATTTCCCAGATAATGGTACAAAAGTAGAAAGTAGAGGGAGAGGGACAGACCTCATAAATAAGCAGAGAGAATTAGAGGAAAAGAGTCACTCCAAATCAAAACAACACACTAAGCCAGAAAATAATCTCTGGATCTATTTCAACCGACTCAACTTGGTCACCGGTAACTAAAGAACACACTAATTCATATGTTTTCACCAACCAACTTTACTTCTAAACTCAATTAATTAAATCAACAAATAAATGTGGCACTCCAATGTCTCAAAGATAGGATATTCACACCAAAATTCAGTGCATTTATGCATTACGCTATCTAGACAGTTTGGTGTGTAGTAGAAAAGATGAGCCTCGAGGAATCTGTGATCACCCTAACCACAATAATCAACCTGAGACGATTACCCGCAGTGGCCGTTTCAGTCGTCCACCAATCAGATACCTGGGCATCCACAGAGGACCAGTGCCAGTCGAAAGATAACATGTCTCTCCTTAATAACACTGAGTGTAAGCTCCGTCGCCTAGTAGCGATCGTGAGTGGAAGAGGGCAGAGGGTGGAATTCATACGGACCCTACAGGAGCTTCTCACACGACCTGATGTGATGTTGTTAGCTCGGATGGCACAACGTCATCAGATCCAGGCAAGGTAATTACATAACTGTATAACCCAGAATGACAACAGATTGAGTGGGAGCAAGAAAGGAGGGGTTATATTGGGAGAATATTGCAGCGACCGGGAGTTCGCCTTAAGAAAGAAGGGGGTAGTGAAGTGAGAGTTATAAGCACCAATCAGCAAGCAGTATTATCCCAAGAAAACCACAGGAAAAATCACCCAACACAACTAAAGTGACAACCAGCCAGCGTCATCGCCTGGAGCCAGCCGACTTTCAAACTCAGCCGCGTAAGAAGCCGCTAAATTATAACTCGCCCTCATTTGCTTCCTGTATTCTACTGTATGTCCCGGCAAAAGAGCATTTTATTACCATAGTGCCAGCCTTATACTTCTGTCAACCACTTAAAAATGTGGAAAATGCTTTGCCTGGATATTATTACGACGAAGAAGGACAAGAGAAAGGAGAGCGAAAAGTTTATAGCTGCCACACGCACACTGGTGGAGAATTGGGGGTGTTATGGCCAAGTATTGGTAGTCGTGTTGTCTTTACAGAGTATGTAGTGGAGTATTGGTAGAGTAATAGTTGATAATTAGATTAGGGGTATGTTTCTGGATGATTGGGAATACTGATTTTGTCTTGGTGTTTTGGATGATGATTATGATGTGATCTTTCTTACCAATAGAGGATTAGGGCATGTTGCAGAGATTGGGTCTAAGGTTTCTTGGTGGGGAGCTTGTGGTGGAGGGGTGGTGGTGGATGTTGGTGGGGGTTAGGAGTATTTTGGCTGAGGATTGTGATACTGTGGTTGATCATATTCCATACTGTGATTGAGAATGATTTAAGTCAAGAACCATTCTAAGCATACAACTAGAGCGGCGCTTGGTAGAGCGACTACCTTTGCTTACGCCTGCATTGTCACAAAGTATACTTAAATACACTACAGTGACACCAGTGTGACATGATCCGGATCGCCTCCTACACTAAATCACTTCTTCTTTGTCACATATCCTATCTACCCACCACAGTTCGTGAGAATCGTGACATAACTTTGTGAGATACCTCGTTTGCAGACAAGCAGACAGACAGACAAACAAACCGAGCCGAAAACATAACCTCCATCCAATTGTGTTAGCGAAGGTAATAAAGTATTCTCAGGATGGTTGTTGAGAGAGAGAGAGAGAGAGAGAGAGAGAGAGAGAGAGAGAGAGAGAGAGAGAGGGAGGGAGAGGGGGGTGGAGGGGAGAGCATGTGGAATGGAATGATAGTAGGAATGTCAGCGAAATGATGGCAAACAAAAGAAAGAAAAACTCATACAGAAACAATAAGGTTACCAATACATGGGAAATGAAATAGGAACATGAACTGGAAATTAAGGAAAGGAGAGAATGAAAAAAATATCTAACAGCAAAGAGAAATAGAAACAAAGGAAGCAATAAAGTACTGTATAGATTAAGGGAAGGAAGACCGTTTTTCTGGACTCCCTTCTCCCTAATGTTTATTTAGCCCCACTAGTTTTGAAATAATAAGACGTTCAGCCCATTAGTTTGGTGATTTTAACACCTTTCCCCCCATTTCGTTGTCAATTTAAAGACCTTTCGTGCCATTTAGGTATCAATTATTTCCTGGCGAGCGATAGCGAGCCTGCAATTTTGAAAGGAACCGGCCTTCGGCCGGGATTTTGTTTTTTACAGAAACATGTACTAATTTATCTTGAAGGGGGTTCTATGGGGTGTGTTTCTAAGCTTGATGGAGGTCTAGCAAGGAAAGTTAAAACACAAATATGAATAAATTAATTAATAGACCAAACAAACGGTCTGTGTCTCTTTAAATGTGGATGTGGATGTGCTGGAGAGTGTGAAAAGGAACACCTTGAGATGGTTCGGTCATGTGGAACGTATAGGGAGCGAAAGAATGACTAAGAGAGCATACGACAGTAAGGTGGAGGGGTAGAGAGGAAGAAGCAGACCGAACAGGAGATGGAAGGATGGAGATGAGAGGTATATGAATACAAGTGGTGTTGGGTGGGAGGAGGGGCGCTGGCTGACGGAGAACAAAGTTGCTTGGAGGTGATTCATTCGTGTCCAGTCCATGGGGGATGATTAGTTCTGGGCAGCTCTGGCAATAGATAGATAGATTAAGGGGGGTCACCGGCCTTTTTTATCTTTCTCTCCTTTTCTCTCTTGTCCTGGCTTGTATCCCTTTGGCCCCATTCAGTCAACTGTTTTAAGACGCTTATCCCCATGCAGGTGTCGATTTCTTCCTGGCGAGCGATAACGAGCCAGCATTATATGAAGAAATCTGCGCTTCGCCGGAGACATTGTTCTATTGAAAAATTTACAAATTTAGCTGGCTGTCAAAACAAATATATATATATATGGTGGCTCGCTGCCGCTCGCCAGGAAAATATTGACACCTGGATGGGGGTAAACGTCTTAAAACAGTAGGTTGAATGGGGCCGAATGGATACAAGCCAAAGAGAGCGGAAGAGAAAGAGAAAACAAGCGAGGTGGGCTCCGTTAAGTGAACACACCTAGTGGCGCCACCTCCTAATGTACTGTACCTTTCATAATACTGTGCATTAAATAACCTGGGTTAGGCCAAGCACTTTTCCAATTATCCTGTGAATAACGAATAATTAAGACACGGAGAAAAAGCAAAAGCTGGAAATTGAAATGAAGATAATGAAAGAACAGGCGGATAGTAAATAATAAGAAATATATTTATTGCGATTATAAACGTGCATATCATGAATGAGTAACAGGCGACGACAGAAACTGTGAATTGAAAGGAAAGATAAATAGACGAACTAAGTGAATAAGTGTAGCGCTCTCCAATTCCCAATTTCCCTTTCCATGATTGTGAGAATGAGGAGTTTTAGAACAAGAACCAATATAATTATCATATTATTATCGAATAAAAGACACATGATGTATAATAGAAACAAACGAAGGAGGAAAATAGTATTGCAACTGAAGAAATTATTGAGAAACGGAAGTATGGGGACATAGAAAACTGAATATCGAATACGAAATGATGAATCATTAAATATAGATATCTGAACTATAGTAAATCTAGGTAGTAGGGGTAGGCAGCCCCGCCCAGGGAAGTACTACCGCCAAGGTTTCGGGAGACTCAGGGAATAGCCTGAATTCCATTTTCTCTCCCAGGCCTTGGTAGCTGGATACATATCTTTCTGCCTCACACATCAGGGATATCAGGAAACCCTCTTTATATAACATACACATCCAACTTCACGACATTGCCCTACATTGCTATCCTCTATCCATAAAACACTACTCTTCCCACTACATATCATACATGTAACACCATACACCTTACCCAATAAATATGGCAGTACAATTGTTAAGAGCAAACCTGGTGGTCCCTCGGATATCCACCCCCGGCAGGGTTGGGTCATTGACACAGGGCCCTCCCGGTCGTCATCATGCGACTGTGTCAAGAGCATTGCAACGTCCCAAAGCTGCTCATCGGTGCAGCTTTTTCTTTAGCAATATAAGGGGACTTCACTCTAACATCAATTCTGTACACCAATTTCTTCAAGCAGAATCCCCTACTCTCCTTTTTTTGACAGAGACTCAAGTAACATCCACATCTGACACATCTAGATTTAATTTTCCAGGTTATCAACTGCTCCAAAATTTCAGACCTAAAGGAGGTGTATGTTGCTTCGCAAAATCTGAAATTGCCCTGGAGGAGGTTACTAGTTTCAATTGTCCCTATTTTGATTATTTTATATACAAATTAATTCCTGCTGGTAAATTTAAATACATATGTTGCATCTACCGTTCCCCAAATACTCCTCCAGAGCAAAGTCTTTTTGATTCTCTGTCCTCACAACTCAGTGTCCTCAACTTAAATGCTTCTTCTGAAATCAATGTGTTGGGTGATTTTAATGTCCATAATGTTGAATGGCTCACTCATTCTGCCAGGACTGATGATGCTGGTCTTGAATGTGAGCTATTTGCAGACTCATTTAATCTCACTCAACTAGTCAACCAACCCACCCGTGTACCAGATAATCCTAATCATAATTCCCACCTACTGGACTTATTTTTAACAACCAATTCAGAAAATTATGATGTTACAGTGAGGTCCCCGCTTGGATCTTCTGATCACTGTCTGATACAGGCCACCTGTCTATCACCTACCACACCTTCCCACTATGGACCTGTTTTGGTGACTAAATGGCATTACGATAGGGCAGACTGGGAGGGTCTTCAAGGTTTCTTTATTGATATTCCCTGGACCTCTTTCTTTTCTAATGATGCACACTCCACCTTGAGCCACATACAAGATTTTGTAAAAATTGGAATGGAAACTTTTATTCCTCATCAAAAGTACAGTAAAAGATCTAATTCACCTAAATGGTTTGACCATAATTGTGCTAGAGTAACTGAACAAAAAGCAATAGCCTACAATGCATACACAAGATCAAAAACACATGAAGCCTTTAATTACTTTAGAAACATCAGAAATCATGCCAAAACTGTATTAAACCTAACTAAATCAAACTTTCTCCATAAGCAGGCAAATAAACTTCTAAATAATCCAAATGATAACAAAATATTTTGGTCTACTCTTAACTCATTTAAATGCAACTTCACTACTGCTTCATCCATTCCACCATTAAAATCTCCGACTGGCAATCTTGTAAGTGACCCACGAGGTAAAGCTAACCTTCTTGCGGATATTTTCTCCACCAACTCAACCTTAGATGAAATAAATCAAGATGTCCCTGTACTTAATTTTAATTCACCTGAAATTCCCTCACTTAAGATCCACACCAGACATGTCAAAACTATTTTGCAGAATCTCTCAGTAGATAAGGCTCCTGGTCCAGATGAAATTCCTCCAATAGTACTTAAGAATTGCTCCTTGGTGCTCGCTCCTGTATTGGCAAAATTTTTCCGTCTGTGTACTCATACCTCATGCTTCCCAGTACCCTGGAAAGAAGCAAACATCCATCCAGTTCCTAAAAAAGGTGCCTCTTCAGATCCATCAAACTACAGACCAATAGCTATAACTTCCACTCTTGGCAAAGTTTTTGAAATTATATTAAATAATCACATAATTAAGCATCTGGAGAATAATAAATTAATCAGTGATAGGCAATATGGTTTTAGACGATGTCGATCAACTGCAGACATTCTTTGCCTTCTTACGCATCAAATCAACCAAGCTACAGACCAACATGGTGAAACACATACAATAGCACTGGATATATCAAAGGCATTTGATAGAGTCTGGCATCAATCCTTATTGTCGAAGATGTCACACTACGGCCTTGCATCATTAGTTCCACTAATTTCTTCTTATCTTCATAACAGAAAAATATGTGTAATGGTAGATGGCCTTTATTCTCAATTTCACTCAATAAATGCTGGTGTTCCCCAGGGATCAGTTTTGGCCCCAACTCTGTTCCTCATTCATATCAATGATCTCATATCTACCACTCATAATCTAATACATTCCTACGCAGATGACTCAACACTCCACAGTTCCTTCACATTTACCAATTCTTTCACCCAACCCGATCTTATAAATTCAAAAATAAACACTGCAATTTCTCTGAACCAGGACCTTTCTAGAATTAATGAATGGGGACAAGAGAATCTAGTTTCCTTTAATGCACAGAAAACCAAGTACATTCAATTTTCTAACCGACAGAATCTCACTGACTCCCATATATTTTTTAATGATGTAAATATTCCCACTTCCCCTAGTATTGACATTCTCGGTGTAACATTAACTACTAACTTGAGCTGGACACATTATGTTAGAAGCATTGCTAAGAATGCCTCTAAAAAACTGGGACTCCTGTACAGAGTTCGAGAATTCTTCACTGACGAGCAGTTGGCCGTAATATATAAAAGTCATGTGCGCTCTCAGATGGATTACTGTTCACCTCTGTGGGGTGGAAGTGGAGTGGTTGCATTGAGGCAGTTGGACAAAATTCAAAATAAAGCTATTAGATTAATCAATAACCCTGCAATCACACAGGACCTTCCTACATTAGCCATACGAAGAAACGTTGCATCCCTTGCATTATTCTACAGATATTTCACAGCAATTGTTCCGAGGAACTTGCTTCAATTGTGCCGCCTCTCCACATCTTTCCCCGTAGAACTAGGGCAGCTGAGAGCGCCCATGAATTTACACTTTCTCCTCCACAATGCAGAACTTCTGCTTATCAGAATTCATTTATCCCCAGAGCTACTACTCTTTGGAATTCACTTCCCTCGAATTGCTTTCCACAAACTTACAATCTACAAATGTTTAAATCCAGTTGTTACAAACATTTTATGAATGGAGGATGCCTTTAGGCACATGGACCTTTTTGTTTTATCTGTGTTTTTCCTTCCTCCATTCATTGTCTCTTAAAAAAAAAAAAAAAAAAAAAAAAAAAATCCTTATTGTCGAAGATGTCACACTACGGCCTTGCATCATTAGTTCCACTAATTTCTTCTTATCTTCATAACAGAAAAATATGTATAATGGTAGATGGCCTTTATTCTCCATTTCACTCAATAAATGCTGGTGTTCCCCAGGGATCAGTTTTGGCCCAATTCTGTTCCTCATTCATATCAATGATCTCATATCTACCACTCATAATCCAATACATTCCTACGCAGATGACTCAACACTCACAGTTCCTTCACATTTACCAATTCTTTCACCAACCCGATCTTATAAATTCAAAAATAAACACTGCAATTTCTCTGAACCAGGACCTTTCTAGAATTAATGGATGGGGACAAAAGAATCTAGTTTCCTTTAATGCACAGAAAACCAAGTACATTCAATTTTCTAACCGACAGAATCTCACTGACTCCCATATATTTTTAATGATGTAAATATTCCCACTTCCCTAGTATTGACATTCTCGGTGTAACATTAACTACTAAATTGAGCTGGACACATTATGTTAGAAGCATTGCTAAAATGCCTCTAAAAAACTGGGACTCCTGTACAGAGTTCGAGAATTCTTCACTGACCAGCAGTTGGCCGTGATATGTAAAAGTCATGTGCGTTCTCAGATGGATTACTGTTCACCTCTGTGGGGTGGAAGTGGAGTGGTTGCATTGAGGCAGTTGGACAAAATTCAAAATAAAGCTATTAGATTAATCATAACCCTGCAATCACACAGGACCTTCCTACATTATCCATACGAAGAAACGTTGCATCCCTTGCATTATTCTACAGATATTTTCACAGCAATTGTTCCGAGGAACTTGCTTCAATTGTGCCGCCTCTCCACATCTTTCCCCGTAGAACTAGGGCAGCTGAGAGCACCCATGAATTTACACTTTCTCCTCCACAATGCAGAACTTCTGCTTATCAGAAGCTACTTACCAGAGCTACTACTCTTTGGAATTCACTTCCCTCGAATTGCTTTCCACAAACTTACAATCTAAAAATGTTTAAATCCAGTTGTTACAAACATTTTATGAATGGAGGATGCCTTTAGGCACATGGACCTTTTTGTTTTATCTGTGTTTTTCCTTCCTCCATTCATTGTCTCTTAAAAAAAAAAAAAAAAAAAAAAAAAAAAATCCTTATTGTCGAAGATGTCACACTACGGCCTTGCATCATTAGTTCCACTAATTTCTTCTTATCTTCATAACAGAAAAATATGTATAATGGTAGATGGCCTTTATTCTCCATTTCACTCAATAAATGCTGGTGTTCCCCAGGGATCAGTTTTGGCCCCAATTCTGTTCCTCATTCATATCAATGATCTCATATCTACCACTCATAATCCAATACATTCCTACGCAGATGACTCAACACTCCACAGTTCCTTCACATTTACCAATTCTTTCACCCAACCCGATCTTATAAATTCAAAATAAACACTGCAATTTCTCTGAACCAGGACCTTTCTAGAATTAATGGATGGGGACAAAAGAATCTAGTTTCCTTTAATGCACAGAAAACCAAGTACATTCAATTTTCTAACCGACAGAATCTCACTGACTCCCATATATTTTTTAATGATGTAAATATTCCCACTTCCCCTAGTATTGACATTCTCGGTGTAACATTAACTACTAAATTGAGCTGGACACATTATGTTAGAAGCATTGCTAAGAATGCCTCTAAAAAACTGGGACTCCTGTACAGAGTTCGAGAATTCTTCACTGACGAGCAGTTGGCCGTGATATGTAAAAGTCATGTGCGTTCTCAGATGGATTACTGTTCACCTCTGTGGGGTGGAAGTGGAGTGGTTGCATTGAGGCAGTTGGACAAAATTCAAAATAAAGCTATTAGATTAATCAATAACCCTGCAATCACACAGGACCTTCCTACATTATCCATACGAAGAAACGTTGCATCCCTTGCATTATTCTACAGATATTTTCACAGCAATTGTTCCGAGGAACTTGCTTCAATTGTGCCGCCTCTCCACATCTTTCCCCGTAGAACTAGGGCAGCTGAGAGCACCCATGAATTTACACTTTCTCCTCCACAATGCAGAACTTCTGCTTATCAGAATTCATTTATCCCCAGAGCTACTACTCTTTGGAATTCACTTCCCTCGAATTGCTTTCCACAAACTTACAATCTAAAAATGTTTAAATCCAGTTGTTACAAACATTTTATGAATGGAGGATGCCTTTAGGCACATGGACCTTTTTGTTTTATCTGTGTTTTTCCTTCCTCCGTTCATTGTCTCTTAACCCTTAATTAGCGGCTCACCACATAAGTCGTATTTAATAAAGCTGGACTATGAGGCGGCGCTCGACATAGGTCGAGTGGCAATTTCAGCACGTAATGTTGCTGAGAGAGAGAGACAAGTGGTGGCAGGAGAGTAGCGAGCGTATGACTGCTCCAGACCACCGCGGCGAACATACTGACCCGAATCCCAGCTCCCTCCTCCCTCTCTCACTCGCTATATAAGGAATTGTATCGGGAAAGTGGCTAATTACATGCTTTTTGCACTCGCGTTGCACGGTTATTGCAAGAAAACTAGCCATCATAAAAGGATCGTTATGGTGTCATTCGAAAGCTCTGTTTATGCCCTTTCAGGGATAGATACTTGTTTTACGTTCTGGGTCTTATTTAGGCATGAAAATGATCACGTAAACAGCCCTATTTTGGCTAAAAACACCCCGCTGGGCGGTACATATAAATAAACCGCATAGGCCGCTCTTAACCCTTAAAAAGAGGCTCACCACTTAAGTCGAGTTAAATAAAGCTGGACTATGTGGCGGCGCTCGACATAACTCGAGTGGCAATTTCAGCACGTAATGTGGCTGAGAGAGAGAGACAAGTGGTGGCAGGAGACTAGCGAGCGTATGACTGCTCCAGACCACCGCGGCGAACCTACTGACACAAATCTCAGCTCCCTCCTCCCTCTCTCACTCGCTACATACTCAATTATGTACCGAAAGTACCGAATCACCTGCTTTTTGCACTCGCGTTGCACGGTTATTGCAAGAAAACTATCCATCATACAAGGATCATTATGGTGTCATTCGAAAGCTCTGTTTATGCCCTTTCAGGGATAGATACTTGGTTTACGTTCTGGGTCTTATTTAGGCATGAAAATGATCACGTAAACAGCCCTATTTTTGGCTAAAAACACCCCGCTGGGCGGTACACATAAATAAACCGCATAGGCCGCTCGTAAGGTGTTAAGGTGTTAAAAAAAAAAAAAAAAAAAAAAAATCTATAAATGTATACAGGGGAAGCAAAAACAAAAGATAAAGATATTATAATTTAGGGAAACCGTCAACGCTTTCCACCTCCTAATTTACTTTTTATGCGAAACTGTGAATAAACAGGATTACGGCAATAAAAACACATTTGTCAATGATCTTAATAATTCTCTGGATGGGCGGGTGTGTAGATGGATACATAGGCTAAATAGCACATTGGATAAGATGAATAGGGAGGTAGATGAATATATGGTATGGTGGATGTATGGTAGATTGGATGACAACGTAGATGGATGCATGGGAGAGATGCGAAAGTATGAAACAAATATATAACGAAGGAAGCAGAATAGAAACGTAATAAGTAAACGAACACGTCCAGCGCCCTCCCCCTCCCCCTCCTAATTATCTTTATACGAAACTGTGAATGAGCAGGATTACAGCAAGAACCATTTCAATTACCTTAATCATTCTCTGGGTGGGTCGAAGAGAGGGTGAAAGGATGGGTGGAAAAGTGGATAGATAGACACAAATGTCATTAGCTAGGTAAAAATATGTATTTGTATGCGTGTGAATTTGTATTTTGTTTTTGTGTGTTCGTTGTTTTCTGTTGTGTTTTGTGTTGTCCCTGTTCTTCCTCTGCCTTGAGTCGACCCTCCCCCCCAAAAACAAAATATATATATATATATATATATGTATATATTAATAAATAAGATAAAATAAAATCAAAATAGGAAAATAGGGGATTGGGTCTGAGTAAACAGATACATAGATAGATAGGTACAATTTTGGATTGCTGGATGGGAAAGGAAATCGATCGACACGAAATTCGATAGATCAATAGAAATTTAGATAAATGCATGGAGTATTGAACATATGGAAAGGGTGAGTAGAATGGACAGTATGGTAAACGACTGGTAGGGTGGAAGAATGCATAGGGAAACACATTAGTGGATGGAAGAGTGAACAGATGTATTGACAAGTGAGTGAATAGATGGGGAGGGAATTATTTGGATGAACGAACAAATAAATAACTGGATGGGGAAGATGGATAGCGAAGAGAGTGAGTGATGGGAAAAGGAATAGATGGATATAAAACTATTTGAATAGATAGGGAAGTGAATCGTTGGATGGATAAATGGAAAGTAGAAACGGTAGCTAGATGGGAAGGACGATACTATGAAATGCAGCAAGCGAGTGAGAAGCAGACGAATATAAGCGAACACGTTTAGCGGCCCCCGCTTAATTTTCCTTTATAGGCAGGCTTAGAGCAAGAACCATTTCAATTACCTTGATAATCCTCTGGCGTGAGGGGGAAAAACTGGACGGGAAAGTGGATGTGCGGATTGTAAAAGGGAGGTAAAGGAATACTGTAGTGGTTGCATTATTATATATACCGTTTACATTAGAGTTAGACAACATTTAATACATTTGGTAGTTTTGAAAGTTTTGGAAGTCTTCCATTGATATACAAATGGCTAACTATACCATGTTCCAAATATGTAAGCCAAAACTCTTGAACATCAATTTCTATAACTCATAAACGACTAGAGTAATCGAGCTAGTATTTCTTCCACTTGGGAAAAGCAAACTAGGGAATAAGTCTGAAAAATTACAGCGTATATTTACTCTAGCCCTTTTTGAGTTACCTTGGTTAGGGTTCACGATTTCTGAACTACCTATTTGAAACAGGATATATTAGACAATTATGTGTAAACAATGGGGTATACGTAGCTAGCTATTGTTATTTAGTTAGAATGTAAACGATTGAAAGATATATGAATAACCTAAAAGGTGAAGAATGGTTGAGAGCATATTATGGGCTGCAGATTGATTTGTGAGGGGAATGTATTGGGGAATTCACTGGGTGTTTATATGAATGTATTGGGGAATTCACTGGGTGTTTATATGAATGTATTGGGGAATTCACTGGGTGTTTATATGAATGTATTGGGGAATTCACTGGGTGTTTATATGAATGTATTGGGGAATTCACTGGGTGTTTATATGAATGTATTGGGGAATTCACTGGGTGTTTATATGAATGTATTGGGGAATTCACTGGGTGTTTATATGAATGTATTGGGGAATTCACTGGGTGTTTATATGAATGTAGGATTCTATCACTAACCCTTTCAGTACCGGCGTTGACAAATCAATTATATTCTGGTACCTATTTGCCGATTATATTTAGCTTAGGAAGGACGTATATCAATGAAAAGGCTTCATCTCAATTACTAATTTTAGCTACCATATATCTCTCCTAAGCTTCATAAAATGGTCTAAATGTAGCTGAAATCAAATAGAAATACACGTCACCGGTACTGAAAAGGTTAAATAGTTGTGGACAATAGTGTATGAATGAAAAGTGGGCGTGTAGATGAGATGATAGGCCAATACGGGGACGGATTAAATTAACAAGGGGGTCCACCGGCTTATTTTATCTTTCTCTCCTTTTTTCCTCTTTCCCTGGCTTGTATCCATTCGGCCCCATTCAGCTAATTGTTTTAAGACGTTTATCCCCATCCAGGTGTCGATTTCTTTCTGTCGAGCGATAGCGAGCCAGCATTGTATGGAGAAATCCGGCTTCGCCGGAGAAATTTGTCTATCGCAAAATGTACAAATTTAGCTTGTTGTCAAAACAAAAATATATACAGTATATGCTTGCTCGCTACCGCTCGCCAGGAAAATATTGACACCTGGATGGGGGTAAACGTCTTAAAACAGTAGGCTGAATGGTGCCGAATGGATACAAGCCAGGGAAAGAGAGAAAAGGAGAGAGAGATAAAAAAAGCTGGTGACCCCCCTTAAGACAAAACAAATATTCGGATCGATTCAAGACACCTTATAATTATGTACATTGCCATATATATATATATATATATATACTGTATACATGGTTCATTGTTCGGTAACTTAGCTGGCATATATATATATATATATATATACTGTATACATGGTTCATTGTTCGGTAACTTAGCTGGCATATTATCATACACATACTTATACACATCAGCCTTTATGTTACTCAACAAGTGAACTCTGAACTCTCTCCCTCAATCAATTTTTCCTTCATCCTACGACTTAAACTGCTTCAATCTTCGTGCGTCTAGGCATTTTGATCCCAACGTCCTTTATATTTGGCTCTGTCACTCTTTTGGCTTGGAGTAAGACATTCGTTACAGGCAACTTGCCTTTTTTCTCCTTCATGCATAGAACAAAAAACTACACAACAACTACAACCACCAATAAGCACAAGTCATATGTACAGTACACACCGGTATACACAGAGGGAAAAAAATAAAACAAAAATAACTCACAAACAGATGATAAATGCAAATCAAAACACATTTATTTTACTTTCACACGCCCTACATTTCCATATACACAACATATATTTATTGTGTAGATAGTACACACAACCCCCCCCCCCCTCTCTCTCTCTCTCTCTCTCCGGATAATAGGCCTACTAATGATGAGGAAAACACTCTTCTCATAGGTGACGCTAGCTTTGGCAATATTGCAGCATCTGACATGAACACAAATGGTAAAATCAGCACTCTACGTGATGCCAACATCGACCTCATGAAGTGTTGGGTCCAGGAAAAGCTATCCTGGTCGCGATCTAAATTTATTATATATGGAGGTGTAGTAGACCTGAAGGAACAACAAACCCCAGAAACTGTGCTGGATAATCTCGTGGCCTTAAAGGTGGGGGCTCATGGGTTGAGATAAACATGGAATGATAATCGCCAAGCTGTACATAATTATCTTGCAAAATGCAATGGCACTGAAATAATTATTAACAATGGTATAAAGGATTTTGTGGATCGTCTATACCGGGCCTGTGACGTCACAAGAGTGTAAGTCCACCATCCAGTCTAGGCTAAGGATACTGGTGTGACGTCACTATGACGTCACAGGCCCGGTATAGACGATCCGCAAAATCCTTTATACCATTGTTAATAATTATTTCAGTGACATTGCATTTTACAAGATAATTATATGCAGGGTGGCGATTATTTTTCCATGTTTACCTCAACCCATGAGGCCCCAACTTTAATAAGCGAATTAAAAAACAAAAACGAAAACATGAAAATTTGCGTGTGTCAAGCCGTACAAGGCTCAGAGTCTGAACTCCTAACAGGAAAATTAAAAACCCTGAACGAACAAGTAGTGAAGTGGGCGAAGGACAACGGCGTCTTCACGGCGAAGCTTGACCCTTCCTTCAGGCATGGCTCCGGTGAAATCGACGAAACTTGCTTCCAATCTCACGACGAACACAAAGGGTCTCAATTCAACAGAAAAGGGACCGTCAGATTACTTGAAACACTGGCAAAACTACTCCCAAGCTTCGATGAATGTGTTAATTGGGAACGGGTGAAAAGCAACTCTGAAAAATATAATTACGGTCACCCTCGATCCACAGAAACAAAAGCGACAGGCTCTCAAGGCAACGCAGGAAACCCGCTCGCCTCCCAAGGTCACCACAGGACCGACGAGCGGCAAGAAGCCCATCACCATGGTGGAGGTGGGCAAGGAAGCCTACAGTACAACGAGCTACCCAGCAGGAGGCCAGTAGGAAACCGGCCCGCCTCCCACAATGATCGCCCTCAACCCCTACACAGTGGTCGAGGCGGGCGGCCAAATACTCCACACACTTCTCCCTATAGTCAGCCCCGCTGGCCTAGGAACAGCAGGAGACAGGATGGCCCACCCGCGGCCCACCCCGTACACCGCAGCAGGCGCCCTGGGTGGGGGGAGGGAGTTCCCACCATACCTCACTCACCCTACGCACCTCACCCCACACCCCACACACACCACACCACTCCTCCCCACCCCACACACCTCAGCCCCCACCCCACACACACCACAGTACTCTACCCCCTCACCCCCAACCCACATACACCACACCACACTTCCCCCCTATCCCCCCCCCCACACACACCACACCACTCTACCCTCAACCCACACTCTTTACTCCACACACCCACCACCCCACACCACTCTCCCTCCAACCCACACCCCCGCCACCCACACACTTTACTCCCCCCCCCCCCCCCCCCCCACATCACTCTCCCCCATCCTCAAACAACACACCCATCTTACCTCCCACACCACTCCACTCATATCCAACCCCAAACACCCCACCATAACACAGGATACAATAACTCTATAAGACATTCACAAAAGAAAATAGGATGTTTTAACTGTGGAGAATTTAACCACAGGCAACGAAACTGTAGATTGGACTACAAAGTGAGATGTGGCACCTGTCAGTCTCTTGGACATAAAAACCGTCTCTGTAATTTTTATTGTAACAACTAGGGGCGTGGCGAAGAAGACAAGGCCGCTGAGTTAAGACAAAAGGAAAAAGACTACTTTACTATTGAACATGTCAATGCACAGTCACTCCAAGCAAACTTTGATGATATTAATATGTTAATCACGAAAAGGAATGTTGACATACTCTGTATAAGCGAAACTTGGCTGCTTCCCCACACCCCTGATAAATATATTCACATAGCGGACTATAACATATTTCGATGATGTGACAAGGGTCGTGGTGGGGGTGTTTGTATATATGTCAGGATTAATTTACAATGCAAAGTATTAACCAACGAGATTAATAAACCCAACGACATAGAAGAGGTGTGGCTAAGTGTACAGTGTAGAAAATTACCGTCAATTATAGTAGGATGTATGTATCGCCACCCTAAAGGTTCTACTGAGACCTTTAACTACCTCAACGAAGTATTAAAGCTAATGAATTAACGTAATAAACCACTGTATGTTCTTGGGGATTTAAATGATGACCTACTATCTGCTGGAAATAAACTGAGCAAAATAATAAACACAAATAAACTAAACCAAATAATAGATAAACAAACTAGAGTAACATCAAACTCTGCCACTCTACTTGACGTTATATTAGTAAATAAACCAGAAAGCATAATTCAATCAGATGTTGTTCCTAAGTTAGTGGGTGATCATGAACTAATCTCTATTAAAATCAATATGAAAAAACCTAAACGAGTGATTGTATGTAAAACTTTTCGCCACATGAATAACTATGACGCTAACACGTTTTGCAACCTTCTGCTTAATAAAGATTATGTTTTAAATCAAATAATGGCTACGGGTGATGTCGATAAACAAGTCGACATTTTCACAACTGTTTTTAATTCTTGCTTAGACGCATGTGCCCCTGTAGTCAGTAAGCAAGTAACTAAACCATTCGCCCCCTGGATTAATGATGATTTTCGCTCTCATATGAAAGAAAGACATGACTTATTAACAACCCTAAAGAAAGACAGACCCAATGAGGCTTTACAGATGCAATACAAAGCTAAAAATAAGCAATTAAGAACATTAAGATATAAAACTAAAACTGAATACTACCGCCAAAAGTTCGACGATAACAGTGGAAACATTTCAGGCACATGGAAAATAATTAACGATATTGTCCCGAATAAAAAGAAATGCATCAATAAAAGTGAATTCGAAAACGAGCGAGAGAAAGCAGAAGAGTTTAATAAATGTTTTGCTCGTGTAGGAAAACAAGCTTACGAAAATTCCCGAGGCAACGTAGACAATGCAAACAACACCAACTTACCTGCAACACAGAACATCTATCCCAATAACTTATTTAGACCCCAACCTGTGGACACTAATGATGTCACATTGACCATTAAACAGCTCAAAAATACGAGTTCAGCGGGAATAGATGGAATAACACCAAGATTTTTTAAAGACTCACTGAACGCTATTATACCCTATCTAACTTGTATGATTAATACGTCCATTGTGACGGGCAAGGTCCCCACATTATGGAAACAATCCATTGTTTTCCCATCTTCAAAAATGGAGATCGTGATAACGTAAGTAATTACAGACCAATATCCCTCCTTCCAATTATATCTAAAATTCTAGAACGGGTCGTGGCCAATCAGTTAACGCTATTCCTAGAATCTAATAATCTTGCACATAGCCAACATGGATTTCGACCAAAACTATCAACTGAGTCTGCCCTTACTGTATTAACTGATGAAATATATAGGAATATAGATAATACAACAAATTAATTGCTGACTTTATGTGACTTGTCAAAGGCTTTCAACAAAATACACCATAAAATTCTCTTAACCCATAACTAGCGGCGCGCAACATAAGTCGAGTATAATAAATCTGGACTATCTGGCGGCGCTCGACATAGGTCGTGTGGCAATTTCAGCACGTAATGTTGCTGAGAGAGAGAGACAAGTGGTGGCAGGAGAGTAGCGAGCGTATGACTGCTCCAGACCACCGCGGCGAACCTACTGACACGAATCCCACCTCCTCCCTCCCTCTCTCACTCGCTACATACGGAATTGTATGGGAAAGGGCCGTATTACATGCTTTTTGCACTCGCGTTGCGCGGTTGTTGCAAGAAAACTAGCCATCATAAAAGGATCGTTATGGTGTCATTGGAAAGCTCTGTTTATGCCCTTTCAGGGATATATACTTGTTTTACGCTCTGGGTCTTATTTAGGCATGAAAATGATCACATAAACAGCCCTATTTTGGGTAAAAACACCCCGCTGGTGGCTACATATTATATACCGCCTAGGCCGCTCTTAAGGTGTTAAAGAAACTAACGGATCACACAATTGATATATTTTGGTTTGAAAACTATCTTAAAGACAGAACCCAGTCAGTACGCATCAATGACTACATCTCTTCTTCCACTAAAAATTCTCACGGAGTCCCGCAGGGATCAATTCTGGGACCCATCCTATTTGATATTTTTGTTAATGACATGAAGGATGATGTAAATGATTGCCTATTAATTCAGTATGCCAATGACACTCAGCTATTACACAATGGTACTGTAGATGAGCTGCATGATTTGATCAGGAGAGCAGAGGCAACAATATGTAGAGCCAAGTAATTTTTATGTAAAAATGGGTTAATGCTAAATTCAAATAAGACACAATGTATATTTATATGATCTAGGCAGCTAGTTAAGAGGATACCTAATGATACTGTTATGACCGGCACTACGAAATAAACAAGGGCACTTAATAATGGACTAGATGATAGGCTATATCTGCAACAACGGTACGCTAATTCCAAACCATCGAACTATTACGCCGGTGAACAAAACACTTAAACCCTCCAGAGATAATCTACTGGATAACGGGGTATCAATTAACTGGGTTTTAGTGCACTTCTACAAAGGCTTTCCGGTGACGGCAAAGCCAACTCACAACAGGAGTACTTACGTTACGAAAATGATCTTAAGTAATAACAATGCTTGAATTAACTATCATAAGATTTAATAAAGGAATATATGCTTACGTTAACTTTAGTGTGAGTCTGTACTCAACACTAAACTCTTCAATGCTCTATGAAAACACTGGAAGTCTAGTCCTACAGCAATCAGATATGGAATTTTCTGAAAAGGTCTGATGCTCTAAGATGCTCGTTAATATAGAACAGAAATAATGCAGGGGCAGGACACCAAAGCGTGTATCTTCAATACACCAATAAGTAGGATACATATATAAAACAAGGGAGTGCAACAACTCTGTGACAGCACCAATAATAGCCACTCAAATACAATACTTCCTTACCCAACGTAACAACCAAACTGGGTTGTGCACTATGCATCAACCTAGGCTAAAATAAGGCGTGAATAATTCCTAAAGCATACACAATTAAAGTTAATAAACACAATGCTGTCTTTCTCACTAATAAAGTCTAGCAGTGGCATAAAAGGTATCAGGAAACTAGGCAGAGCGCAAGCATGCTCGTAGCCTACTGTCTCCCCTTGAACAGATTTCCCTTATGTTACGTTAAGAGACTTGGAGGCTCTCTTGGTAAGTCCAGATCTCAAGTATCTGGTCTTACCCTGGCGCTCCACAAAGGTCAACAAAATGAGGTAGCAAGCATACAGGTAAGAGTAGGTAAAAGCCATTCACCTATATACTGCTACACTCGCAAAGGAAAATATGCACAAGGGTTACAGGCTACCTAGCTTCGTCGAAGTCGTACAGGCTCTGACTTGCCACATACATAACTCAGACAACGACTAAAGATACCCTCCACTGTCTAGCATTAAATAGTAGGAAAGAACAACTCAATAATTAGAAGCACCCCAATACTATGCTACCATGTGACTATGACTCTAATAATCCCTAAAGCTAGTGCAAAATATATATGGAGAACTGGTGCTGGTAATACGACTGGCCGACTATGGAAGTCGTATGCAGAACCAGTAGGGATAAATAATTGAATAAAGATAAGAAGTATGAAAAAGAAGAAGTTCAAAGAGAGATACAGTAGTACAGGGGGTTAGGGTTGGGGACAGATTGCAAAGGACATGTAGGACCAAGCATGCTATGCAAAGCTCTGTAGCCCATTTCACTGCCCTGGCGAGCGCTAGCGAGTTACGAGTGCATTCTGGCAAGCTGGCCAGCGTAACACCCCGCCCAAGATGAGGGACGTTTCAGCCTCAGGTGAACTCCACATCTGACCAGACAGAATGCCCACCAACCCCGCATCACCCAGCTACTCTCCCAAGTTGTGAAAACAAGGCACGATCACAAACATAAAACACTGCATTATGAAAAAAAATCTGCACAATACTTCTCCAAAATAATAGCATCATAATAATTATATCACGCTCAACGAGCAAGCTTCACCAAGCCTAGCCTACTAAGACAACAACTCAGAGTGTCTTAGATTCTTGCTGTGATATACTGCACTTATATACTATCAAAAGAAAGAGTTTTTATGTGAGGTTTTTTATATTTTTTTTAATAGCGTTTTTGGCGGCTTCGCACTACAGGGGCAAGCCTAATTTTTCTCCACTCTCAAACAAACACTGACTGAACGGTGAGGGTGCTCCGACATAACCTCCCGTGACAAACAATCAGCCATAACATTATCAGCGCCCTTAACATGCCACACATCTAACTTGTGTTCCGGCAGCAAAACAACACCTGGCACTGATAAACTGCCCAGTCCATCACAAGACTGGCACTTCTCTTCGCTCTCTCCGGCAACGGGAGCTGCCAATAACCTTTCACTATTTCTACCTTAGTGATCAACGAGGCAGCCCCGATGCGGTCTATGGTGTCGTCAACTCTAGGTATGGTATAGGCGTCTGTCAGGGATGCTGCACCAACACTCTTGCAATCAACATACACACGGATCTTGCCACTTAACTCAGGTTGCAAAGTTACTGGCAACGACCACTCACGATATCCCTTATCCCTCAGACCCTTTTCCAACATGTAGTCCAGCTCTGCTTTAACAACAGGCTGTCGAGCAGGATTTATACGGTAGGGAGCCAATTTGAACCTTGCACTGTCTCCAGCCTCCATGTCGGGTTCTACCCCGTACATCAGGCCTGGAGAATCAACAAACGTGCGGACGTACTGCAACAGCCTAGTAAACAACTTCTCTTGGCGCTTAAGAACAAGAGGTTGCAACTTATCTCGAAGAACAACATGCTCATTGCCCTCCCACAACCCAGCCGAGACCGCAGTTTCTACACTATAGTCTCCCTCCTTCTCCACCTTTGTCCCTAGAACAGCCAGGTCATGAGAGGGACAATCTGTACCACCTGTGCAGTCACTCCCATAGTTCATAATTGCTAAGGCTTCCCCGCCGATACCGTACATGCGCACCCCCGCATTCCTTGCGACTACATCTGCCTGCGCAGCATCACCACCTTCAGCGACATGGCCAGATACAGTCGGTCTATGGTAGGGCTGTTGCATATTACTAGGGCAGCATTGGGAGGCTATGCGACGACTGGGCGCATCCACTCCACAGCCAACCTCACCAATCTGCTCAATGTCCTGATTCTGACCACTACCCTTAGCAGCCATGGGTCGACCCTGACCTGACAACCATGCCAAAGCCTCGTCGCCCACCTTGAACCACTGAAACAACGAGGCCAACGGTCTACTCACACTCAAGTGAAATGTCAGCGGAACATCGTGCACCGCATGAGTTGTGAGGCCTGGGTGCTTGGCACAAACAGTGGGGTATGAACCGAGCAGGGCCTGGAGCGCTGCACACTGCTGCTCAGGCAGGTGCTCAAGCGCTTCCACAGCCACCTGACCCGTGTCCCCCGCCCACTGCTCCGCCGAGACATGACAATCCCAACTTTGCACCACCTGTGCCTCACTGCCCCCCTCTCCTTCTCCACCTTGGCCGCTGCAGACCAACACAGGGACAGTAGGCTGCTCAGGTGGTTGCCTCACAAACTCCTTTAACAGGTTCACATGACATGCTTCCCCGTCCTCGCTGAGTTCAATAGCCCCGTTCCCACAACTCTCAAGACTAGGATCTTCTCGTTGCACCTGGGAATAATCTGTCGCGGAGTGCCACCACGCCCTACCATGTCACTAGGGGGGACAGGTTTTGGGGCCACTCCGGAGCTCAACATTGGGTCAAGTACCGAGTCACCAAGGAGTGTCGCTGGGTCCAAACTCTCAACCCGACCAGCCTTGACTTTCTCCTTCCGACCCTTCCTCCGCTGGTCTGAAACTTGGGTACTAGGCTGTGACACCTGAGCGGACTGAGATCTCTCGAGCCCCTCTTGCCCCTCCCTACTCGTGTCGGCCGCCCTCTCGGCAACGACTAAGGGTGGAACCTCAGAAGTGAGCACCGCAAAGTCGTTACCGAGAAGGAGGTCGACCCCCTCAACTGGCAACTTCTCCACAACCCCCACATCCAACTCTCGTGTATCACCGTCCACCTTAAGCTCTACTCTGACCAGTGGGTAAGACCGCGTAGCATTGATGCCTTGAACCACCACAACCCGAGCCGCGTTAATAGGCTTGCCAGTGAAATTCTTAACAAGTGTCTGGGAAGCGTCCGTATCACGCAACAACTCAAGCCTATGCTTCACACCAGCCCACCTCACAGTGCCGTGCCCCCTATGCCCACAAAAAACATCTCGGACGGGTGACGAGTCCTCCTGCTGCTTCTGCACCGGCGGTGACTTCACAACCGACTGTTTACCCCGGGCAAACGCGGATGACCTCAAAGACACGCCGATGTTGCTCACTAGTGACACCACTGCTGTAGGCGGTGTGCTCGGACATGAGCGCGCAATATGCCCCTTCTCATGACACCTGAAACACTCCACTTCGCTCATGGACTTCCTCTGAGGTGAGGAAGGGCCCTGGCCTCTCTTAAACGGGAAGGGTTTCGACTTGGGATCAACATTGGCAACAGTACTCTTAAATGGATAATTATTTGTGTCATTAATTCGGGGGGGTGGAGTGGTACGCCCCTTGTTACCAGCCTCAGCTCTCTGTGCAGACCTGCACCCACGAATCAATGACAACCTGAGGTCAGCCAGCTCAGCCGCCTCTTGCAGAGTTTTCGGTCGCTTTTCTTTCAGGTTAAGAGTCAAGTCACTGCCAGTACATTTAAAAAATTGTTCCAGCAACACTAATAATATTGTTTTACTGAATCAAAAGTAGTTGCCTTCTCCGACCTCAACCAATTTTCAAATGCATCTGACAGTTCTCTAGCGTGTTCCTGGAAAGTACTCTCATTTATTTTTGGAACCGCCCTAAACTTCAGCCAATAGGTCTCTGGCTGTAGCTCATACGCCCTCAGGACAGCCTCTTTCAACAACTCATAATTCACACAGGAATCTAGGGGCAAAGCATCGTACGCCTTGAGTGCTTTCCCCGTCAATCATGAAGAAACAAGGGCTGCCCAGTTCTCCTCGGGCCATTGGTGCTCCTGGCACTTTTTCTCGAACCGGAGACAAAATTCTGTAACTCCTAACTCATCAAACACTGGAACCAAATTAAGTAGATGCGACAGGGACTGGTCATGGGCTCGACCCCCCTGGACGACCCGGTTCCTCGTCACCTCTACATGAGTTTTCTCTAGGTCAACATCGGCACAATACCTTTCAGACTCAAACTTGAGCTCAGCCTCATGTTTCCGCTGCTCGAGCTCAGCCTCATTCTTTCGCTGCTCAAGCTCAGCCTCATGCTTAGCCTGTCGCTCCTGCTGCTGAAGTTTGGCGAGCTCGAGCTGAAACAACATCTCGGAAGACAAACCCTGAGGAGGGGGTGCTACTATTGGGGACCCACCCCGTGAATCACCTAGAGGCACACCCAACCGCCAGCGTGCATCGGCCTGCGGGAACGTACACGGCTCCGGAGCACGAGGGGGCGCCATGATAGGAGTCGAGTGGAATGGGGGCTGGGCCGAAGGTGCCCCAGCTCCCGCTCCACCCGAAGCCCCATGCACCCCACCGAGCACACAGGTAACCAGCTCACTTCTCGACAAACCACTGGTACCGGGAAACCCTAAGACCGTGGCTACACACTGCAATCCGTACCGGTCCAGCCCCGACACCCGGTCCGCCGACACAGGCTCCTCCAAAAATCTCCGAGCATCCTCCTCATTGTTCACCACCCGAACGCCGTTAAACAACTCCACCTTCTCCACCTCCTCGCCTGCCTCTCGCACTGTGCCCTCACTATGCTCAGACCTGTCCAGTGACATGATGGAGTCAACAACAAAAATTATCAAGTCAAGACAAAAGTAGCCAAACTCTCGCATACCTTTATTCACCAAAAATTATTCGAAGATGTTCTTGAGTGCAATACTAGGTCACCAATAACTCCAACAAGTTCTATATATCCTCAAAACAATGTCCACTGCCAACAATGCGAGAAATACATTCAACCCTAAATGGCAATTTGATTTCTCTAAAAAAAAAAATGCAATATTCAGTTCACTATATACTGGTCTAAGGTCGCCATTTGTTACGACCGGCACTACGAAATAAACAAGGGCACTTAATAATGGACTAGATGATAGGCTATATCTGCAACAACGGCACGCTAATTCCAAACCCTCGAACTATTACGCCGGTGAACAAAACACTTAAACCCTCCAGAGTTAATCTACTGGATAACGGGGTATCAATTAACTGGGTTTTAGTTCATTTCTACAAAGGCTTTCCGGTGACGGCAAAGCCAACTCACAACAGGAGTACTTACGTTACGAAAATGCTCTTAAGTAATAACAATGCTTGAATAAACTATCATAAGATTTAATAAAGGAATATATGCTTACGTTAACTTTAGTGTGAGTCTGTACTCAACACTAAACTCTTCAATGCTCTATGAAAACACTGGAAGTCTAGTCCTACAGCAATCAGATATGGAATCTTCTGAAAAGGTCTGATACTCTAAGATGCTCGTTAATATAGAACATAAATAATGCAGGGGCAGGACACCAAAGCGTGAATCTTCAATACACCAATAAATAGGATACATATATATAACAAGGGAGTGCAACAACTCTGTGGCAGCACTAATAATAGCCACTCAAAAACAGTACTTCCTTAGCCAACGTAACAGCCAAACTGGGTTGTGCACTATGCATCAACCTAGGCTAAAATCAGGCGTGAATAATTCCTAAAGCATACACAATTAAAGTTAATAAACACAATGCTGTCTTTCTCACTAATAAAGTCTAGCAGTGGCATAAAAGGTATCAGGAAACTAGGCAGAGCGCAAGCATGCTCGTAGCCTACTGTCTCCCCTTGAACAGATTTCCCTTATGTTACGTTAAGTGACTTGGAGGCTCTCTTGGTAAGTCCAGATCTCAAGTATCTGGTCTTATTCTGGCGCTCCACAAAGGTCAACAAAATGAGGTAGCAAGCATACAGGTAAGAGTAGGCAAAAGCCCTTCACCTGTATACTGCTACACTCGCAAAGGAAAATATGCACAAGGGTTACAGGCTACCTAGCTTCGTCGAAGTCGTACAGGCTCTGACTTGCCACATACATAACTCAGACAACGACTAAAGATACCCTCCACTGTCTAGCATTAAATAGTAGGAAAGAACAACTCAATAATTAGAAGCACCCCAATACTATGCTACCATGTGACTATGACTAATAATCCCTAAAGCTAGTGCAAAACATATATGGAGAACTGGTGCTGGTAATACGACTGGCCGACTATGGAAGTCGTATGCAGAACCAGAAGGGATAAATAATTGAATAAAGATGAGAAGTATGAAAAAGAAGAAGTTAAGAGAGGGAAATACTAGTACAGGGGGTTAGGGTTGGGGACAGATTGCAAAGGACATGTAGGACCAAGCACGCTATGCCAAGCTCTGAAGGAGACACGCGGGCAGGAGCCCGCACCAACTTCCAAGGACGGCGGCCTCCAATCACAGACAACTACGTCATGAAGAGCAGGCGCCATATGACGCGTCAGGCCCGCCGGCCAATCAAGAGTGTGGGAACCTCCGCCCGAGTGAGGGAGTCACACGTACATACACACGCACATATTACCACCTCGCTGCTCGCTCTCTTTCTCCCTACAACTTCACACAACACATCTTATATTCTATCAATGATATAAAATACTTCCAAGTGTCACAGACAAGAATAAAGACCACCACTGATCTGTCTGTGACAACATGAACTCTATGAAAGAAAGAACATCGTTCTACGATTATTGTAGCCCATTTCCCTGCCCTGGCGAGCGCTAGCGAGTTACGAGTGCATTCTGGCAAGCTGGCCAGCGTAACAATACTGGTATTCACATCGACAATTCTAACATTATTCCATGTAAACATGTCAAAAATCTTGGTGTTCATATCAATAGTAATATGACTTTCGAAAAACATATCAACGAAATGACTAAGAAGGTCAATGGAATACTGTTTTATATCAATAGAATTAAGGATAAGTTTGACATGCAAACTAGGAAAATTGTGGTCCAGTCATTAGTTCTCTCTGTCTTGTACTACTGCTTGGAGATACGGAAAAACTAATCACACACTTCTCCATAATGTCCAGAAATTGCAAAATTTTGCATCTAAAGTAATTGTAGGAGCAAAAAAGTATGATCACGTTACCCCTATTATTGATCAATTAGAATGGATGCCAATATCCCAAAAGCTCACCTTTGACGTAGCAGTAACTGTTTTTAAGGTACAAAATAATATCCTAACTGGTTCTCGCAATACCATAAACGATATTTCTAATAGCACCGCAAGACAGCAGAATGATCTGTATGTTCCTAGAGCTAGAACCGACTATGGGGCAAGTTCTCTGCAAGTATTGGGGCCTACGGTATGGAATGCCCTGCCCAACGTAGTCAAAGACACAATTAGCCTGCCAGTATTCAAGGGCAGACTAAAGAGACACATTTTGGAAGATCATATAGAGTGAGAAGTGATCACGTTCTATATATTTTTAATCTATTTCTAATTTCTAATCTATTTTATATATGTTTAACGTATTTCTGGTAGGAGTCATTAATCTGTAAACTCTTAACTCTCTCTCTCTCCTGACTTTCACTTTCACTCACAGCCCATCCTTACCCACTCTTCACACCCCTTTAACCTAAATACTCACTCTCACTCACACTCCTACTCACACTGTAATGGTAGTTTCTAAATGCATTCTATAATAAGCCTAAGACTACAGAGTTTTATATCACTAACGCTCTCTCTCTCTCTCTCTCTCTCTCTCTCTCTCTCTCTCTCTCTCTCTCCAACAAGTTAAGCCCCTTGCCCCACTCGTTCTCCCTGTTTACACTATAAAGGGGTCACTGCAGTGTTGGAACCCCGGTATATGATCCCTATTTATGCCAGAGAGAGAGAGAGAAAGAGAGAATGTGCGTGAAAGTGGGTGAAACATTATAATACATTAAATGATCTTCAGGAATATATGTTCAGCTTTGTTTCCCTTGTGATATAATATAATTAAATGATTTCACTCCCAACACCAAACACCTCCCAATGAAATTAATGAATGCATGTGATCCTTCCGGGATTCGAACCTGGACCACCACATACAGATCTGAAACACTCTAACCATTACACCACCAAGACATATATCTTTACTCCTCCATCCAACCTGTCATTGGGGGACCATCAAACTACTATTTATCTCCTCATCACTTCCTAAGGCTGACTGGTACGGCTTGGTTTTAGTGTGTATATTATATGCATTTGTTCTCAAATTGACACCCTTTTTCACCACCGAACTATTGATGGTGACCGTTCATATACCACAATCACTCTGGCTACACTTCCAGGCGACTTGAAATTGAATACCGAGGATTTCTGTTCAATAGAGAAAGTTATCAAATTTGTCAACGTTTAAATTGTTTTGCATACAGTGTAACGAGTGTGTGTGTGTGTGTGTGTGTGTGTGTGTGTGTGTGTGTGTGTGTGTGTGTGTGTCTTTATGTTTGTGTTTCGGTGAGTGATTGCTTACTGATATTTGTAAGTTGTAAACCAATTATAGAGTACACATTAATCACCTTGATATGTATTGCATGATTACCGATAATATTCCTAAATGCCCGAAGATTGTTCTTGGAAAAATATAAATTGGTAATAATTCACTAAAGGAGAACAGACAGGTGGATATTATCACAAAGCAATGTTGGATATACATCAGTAAAGCAAACGATATATATATATATATATATATATATATATATATATATATATATATATATATATATATATATATATCTATATATCTATATATATATATATATATATATATATATACAGTGGAAGCAACAGATGATACATGTAGTAGATAAGTTATTCTATTGAGAGATAAGGGACGCTAGAAATATAGCTATGAAATAAGGTATAGACGGCAGTAATGTACAGTTGGCCACATACATTTATTTCCACTCGGTGATTTTATGTATGGAAGGACAACTACTATGATTAATTTTTGAGTGAACTTTCTTGTGCAGTAGTTTATTCATATTACCAATTATATATCATGTATCATGCAAATGATGTAAGTCAGTCATGTTAGTTTTCGTTCCATAGATAAAATCACGTATTGGATACACATTTATGTGGCCACCGGTACAGAGAGAAGGAAGGAAGGAGTCAACCAATATTGAACACTATATCTTCTATAGGGGAAAACTCCGCCATATATGACTTACGTGCACCATGTTGTAAACTATGGGGATGGCTTTCTTTCTGGTTAAGTGCTTGCCTCGATTGCTTTACTCTTTAGAAGGATTATAATTATGTACTTCTAATTTACACACCCTCCATGACTTCGACCCCTGAACACATGGAATAACTATAAATTTGGTATAATTTTATGTAGCTCTGATTACACAAACACTTGTTTTACACTGAAACTCTTACCCTCACACTCAGCCTCGCCATCGCTCTTTCTCACATACATACACATAACTAACAATTGAAAAAACACACACACACACACATTGTCAACACTGAACTCAAGAGACAATATATTTTAGTGATTCATCCTCGCAAGCGCTTAGTATTGCACGTCTCATAACACACAGTATTACAACACATGTTAATATAGTATAGCCCCCAGGATTATAAGGCTTGGTGTACGACCGGTTGGGTACTGTAAGAGTGATTGACGTTGGTTCCCAATAGACGGTGTTTTGATATTAAGGGGAGTCACCGGCTTTTTTGTTATCTTTCTCTCCTTTTCTCTCTTTCCTTGGCTTTTATCCATTCGGCCCCATTCAGCCAACTGTTTTTCGACGTTTATCCCCATCCAGGTGTTGATTTTTTTCCTGGCGACCGATAGCGAGGTAGCATTGTATGGATAAATCTGGCTTCGCCGGAGACATTTTTCTATCGAAAAATTTACAAATTTAGCTTGCTGTCAAAAGAAAAATATATACTGTATATGCTGGCTCGCTACCGCTCGCCAGGAAAATATTGGCACCTAGATTGGGGAAAAGGTCTTAAAACAGTAGGCTGAAAGGGGCCGAATGGATACAAGCCAAAGAAAAAGGGAGAGAAAGCGAAAACAAGTGAGGTGGGCTCCCTTAAGGGGTGAGCCTGGGGGGGGGGGGGACACTGTGATAACCAATAATGTGAGGGGGTGGGGATCGAAAACAAACAGGGGGAGGGGGTTTGGAGGAAAGTAAAGGGCAGTCACAGATGAGGATGCAAATAACGAACGGAAGGTATGAGAATAGGAATAAGGAATAGGGAAGTATGAAGAAAAAAATTAATGAGGAATATAAATGTGAGAGAGAGAGAGAGAGTGAGAGTGAGTTGAGGGCGGATGGGCTAAGCAGTCGAGGAACTAGGGCGATGTAGAGGCAGATTTCATGTGGTCTAAAGTCTTATTATAATATATAGATTATTTATAAAATTATAAAGACCATTACATTGGTTAATTACGATATTATTGCACACACACACACACACACACGTGTACAAACACACACACACCAATGGTCTCTTAACATAATAGGAGTACAAAGGAAATCAAGCAACAACAGGTCTAGTGACCCTTCTAGGCTGCTTGTCCTCCAAAACACTGAGGATCAAGTGTCCAAACAGTGGTTTAGAGTGGGTAAGAGAAAATTGGAAAGGGAACTACTGACCTGGAACTAATGTCCGTGGCAGGATTAGGAAGTTAGTAGGGGACAGATGGGTTAGTAACATAACACAGTTATAAGTGATCTTTCGTATATCTGGTAAAAAGAGAATAACGTCTTAATTTTTTTTTCTTTTTTTTTTTTTTTTTTTATCAGACAATGAACGGAGGAAGGAAAAACACAGATAAAACAAAAAGGTCCATGTGCCTAAAGGCATCCTCCATTCATAAAATGTTTGTAACAACTGGATTTAAACATTTGTTGATTGTAAGTTTGTGGAAAGCAATTCGAGGGAAGTGAATTCCAAAGAGTAGTAGCTCTGGGGATAAATGAATTCTGATAAGCAGAAGTTCTGCATTGTGGAGGAGAAAGTGTAAATTCATGGGCGCTCTCAGCTGCCCTAGTTCTACGGGGAAAGATGTGGAGAGGCGGCACAATTGAAGCAAGTTCCTCGGAACAATTGCTGTGAAAATATCTGTAGAAACTATCTACTGTGGTAAACTATCAATGGAAGTTAAATATTACTAAGCTATAATGAATCAAATAAAATCAATCAAAATGAATACTCTATATCTAAATTGAATTCAATCTGAAACAAGCTAATTTATATCCAAAGGTCTCACATAATAAATGTATATAATTATAGGGTAAGGTTATAAGGGTTAATATTAGCCAGGAATTAACTCACCAATAGTTCCACGTGGCAATGAGGCAAGGGAGAACGTTTTACCCAATATGGCGGTGGACAATGGGGAACGAGACTTCGGTCCCAAGACACGAGTCAAGTTAAAGAAAGAATAAATGATTACATGGGAATGGACATGATTATTATAATTTATGCTTATCTATCAGTCAGTCATGATGTCGATGAGAGCGTCGTGATGGTGTAGTTGTGTGTATTGCTGTATGTGTATTGTGATTAGAGGCACAAAAGCACGATTAACTGAGGGCGGAAAATTAGATGTTAACTGGTTGGTGTTCGTGAAGGCTCTGACGTACCTCAAAAGCACACCTTGCTGCCTTGGCAAACCGCCAGGAGCCCAAATTATCGTACCGCATTTAGGTTGCTCTATACGATAAATTCATATATACTACATAAGACCATGGCAATATTGCTTAATAGCATATTAGGCCTTTTATAACTTAACTTATTTACAATCTTATAATATACGATCTACTCGTCCTACAGTGCTGTAGGAGAGATCGTGACGTCACAGAGACATACAAGATCACAAAAGAGTCATAGTCTATCGTATTTATACGATACACTCCCCCCACAAAAAAGACCTGAACCCCACCTTAAACCTAAAGTTGCCCAGAGGCTATCTTCTGACGCCACAAGTCGACAGCGCCAGCAGCAGCGCGTCTGGGACGCGTCCCGGTCCGAGAATGATCACCATCAGTATGAGGTGAGTCGTTCCTTCGAGAATCCTCGGACCCAGCAATAACAGGTGGAGCCTCAGATTGCAATGCGGAATCTAGCTCCAAAGCGTACAAACGTGCGATAGGACGAACAGTAGTTCCAGTGGCTGTCTTTAAAAGCGCCACCCGCTCTACAGAGTCTGCCCCCTTGTATACCTCCAATACGCGGCCTAATTTCCAGTATAAACGAGGACTATCTTCTTTAATTAAAACAACGTCACCAACTGTAGGGGCCGTTGGTCTACCAGAGGGAGAAACACTCCTTTCCCTCAATGCTAGCAGATATTCACTAATCCACCGTTTCCTAAAATCCTCGATTATCCTGGATATATACTGGTATCTCTTAGACACCGCTACCGCAGAGTACAACGAGGGATCCTCTAACTCTACTATGGACTGAAAATCAGATGGAAACGCAGTCAATGGTTTTCCATATAGCAAGTGAGCTGGCGTTAATGGTAGTGGTTCTTGCAGGTCGGTGTACACATATGTAAGCGGGCGATCATTCACGACTGCCTCTATCTCTGTGAGGACTGTCGTCAACTCACTCTTCTTTAATAGAGCACGTCCTACAACCGCTCTTAGTCCTGACTTTACTATGCCGACACACCGTTCCCACATTCCACCAAACCAAGGTGCCTTAACTGGAATGAACCTCCATTCGCACTTCTTCTCTCCCAAAAAAGTGATGATAGTAGGATCACTACTCATATCCTTTAGATATTTTGATGCTTGGACATAAGTGGGAGCATTGTCGCTAAGAATGAGTTGAGGGAATGAACGACGGGCACAAAACCGTCTGAACGCCAGCATAAATTCTTCGCTAGACATATTATCACATAGTTCTAGGTGTACCGCTCGAGACGTCGCACAGGTAAACAATAATATATTAACCTTCTCATGCTCCCTCGTCTTCAATGCCCCTGTGTAATCTAATCCTACCGCTTGGAAAGGTTCTACGTGCTTTACACGGCATTCAGGTAGAGGTGGAGCTGGTCCAGTTGCATATGGTTTACCCTTTAGTCTCTGGCATATTACACACTTTCTCACTACGCGTCGAGCTACTTGTCGAACTCTGGGTATCCACCATATGAGACGTAAATTTGATATAATATGACATACCCCGTAGTGTTTTACTTCCCTATGTGCACGTATGATCAATAGATCAGTAACGTGATGTCTTGTTGGCATAAGTATAGGTCGGTTTGTGCCGTCTGGTACACCCGACCACTTCAGGCGACCCTCACACCTGATGAGGCCATTGTCTAGGTGCAACCTTAGTTGACGCACTATATTAGGCATTAATGTCTTATTCGAGCCTTTCAAGGATTCTAATTCATTGGAAAAGGTTTCTACTTGAACCCATTTGATCAAAGTTACTTCAGCTGCTTTAAATTCACGAGCATCAATGTTGTGACCCCTGTTGCAGAGTTGGCCCGTTACTTTAAGCTTGAGATTGGATACATATCGCAATACCCAAGCTACAACTCTGACTAGTTTATTATAGTCACCGAATCTTGCCCACTTTATGATAGGACCCGGTGGCTCATTTGGTTGGGCTGTAACTGCCACTGTTTCCAGTGGCAGAAGTCCCTCACCAACAGCATGCCATATCGTCCATTCACTTTCATGGAGCAGCCACTTTGGACCATGCCACCACAATTCGGACTTCATTAACTGGCTAGCCGTTATACCCCTAGTTATGAGATCACTAGGGTTTTCCTTTGTATTTACATAATGATAAGCAACGTCTGGCAAAAGGGCTCTAATCTCATCTACCCTATTCCGCACATAAACTGGCATAGACTTCTTGCTATGTATCCAGTTGAGTGCGACCTGACTATCGCACCATACGTAAACGATTTCAATATTTAATTCGCTCTCGTATGCTGCGCGTACATGTTGCACCAGACGTGCTAATAGCAGCATGGCAGTCAATTCCATTTTAGGGATAGTTACCTTCTTAACCGGGGCTACTTTGGCCCGGGCTGTAACTAAATGTGCCCCAAATGAAGTAACAACATATATGGCTACCCCGTATGCCGTGGCGCTAGCATCGCAAAACGTGTGTAACGTAACGTCACCGAACGCCGCCACTTTACGAGGTATAGGTTTAGTACATAGGATGGCATATTCATTCAACAACAATGTCCCTCGGTCATTCAGGTCCTCGGGCAAACTGTCATCCCATCCTATTTTACGTCTCCAAACTTCCTGCATTAGAATCCTAGCTCTTATGGTAACAGGTAATGCTAGACCCAAAGGATCAAAAAATTGCACAACTTTGCTCAACAGACTTCTTTTTGTGTGCGCTCCTGTCTGCTGAGCAAAAGACCTTGATTGAAAAGTTAGTATGTCATGTTTAGGTTGCCAGATCATCCCCAAATTTCTGGACTTTTCCTGGTTAAGAGATGCCGTACCATCCACTTGTATTAAACTCTGAAGATCTTCACTATTAGTAACCCACTCGTGGAGAAATAGATGTGCATCTGCAAACAATCTGCGTGCTTGCCAGTATGCATACAACAAATCATCTTGACTATCGCTAGTACCCTGCAAATTGTCAATGTATAATCCGCGAGATAGTTTACTTGTGTCCTCATGAGTGTCAGCTAGATGTTTTCTGATTGTGGCATTTAACAAAAACTGCGAGCAAGTGGCCCGAAAGAGTACAACCCGAAAACGGTATATTATGATGGGACTTTCAGAGTCGCTAATGTCGCCGAACCAAAGAAAGCGGGTAACATCTCTATCTTCCTCCTTTAGCTTGACCATCAAGAATGCTTTCTCGATGTCACTGGTATAGGCGTACTTTCCCAGCCTAAACCGCAATAGATGTTGGGACAGGTCCGACCTGTCAACAGGCAGTCATTCAGACTGGGTTGTTGACCTTGGTGGGCAGAACAGTCATACACCACCCGTATTGGTGTGGTGACGCTGTGTTTCTTTACCCCATGATGGGCCAGATAGTGAACCCTACCCTTCTTACACGGTTCCTTGACATCGACTCTCTCAATAAAACCCCTATCCTCATAACTCCGAAATACATCGTCATACGCCTGGCGCGTGCTCGGTTTCGTTAGACAATTTCCGCTGCAATGCGCGCAAGCGACCTACTGCCAAACCATAGTTGGTAGGTAGGCTTATCTCACTGTTCTTCCAAGGTAAACTAACTTTATATTGCTTGTCTGAGGCACAGTAGCACACAGACTCGTTAAACCTTTGTAGCGCAACTTCCGAGTCATAATCAGTCTCCATAGGATTAATGCCTATGTGATCCAATCTCCACAGTCGTTCCAGGTCGAACTCGGCAGCCATCTTAGGGTCACTAGGTTGGGAATCCTCCCTTCCCAACTCCTCTGCCGCGGTTACATTGACTCTATATATCGAGACCGTGTCGACCAGGACCTTTGACTGTGTAGTATGCACCTTTCCGCTCATGCAGTATCCAAATTTAGTGGGGATTAAAATTACACCACACATCTTTTTAAATCCAGGGTATACTACTTCATAATAATGATCCACACCAAGTAGAACATGCACCTCACTCTGATTTCCCATGGGATCTGACAAGTTAACCCCTTTGCTACGTAATGCGTGTTCCACCTTCTTCACACCCACAGATACATATTCTGGTAGGGTGTCTACTACGATACAAGTCATAAAGTACCGGTTTTTACGATAGAAATATGAAATCTCCGCTATCTCGTAGTCTTGTTTATCAGTAACCCCTGTGAAGCCCTGTAATCGAAGAGTCTCAGCCCCTACGATTCGGTGCTTCAATCCCACTAGTACGGACCTCTTTATAAAGGAACGTTGAGATCCTTGATCTAGAAGTACCCGACAAACTTTGTTAATGTCATTACCTTCCATGGGAATCTGTATTGTGGGCAATATAGTGGTGTCTTGCGTGCTACCTAGTGCCACAGTTGTAGTACCCTCATTTTTGACGTCTTTGACTTTATCTGCAGTAGGACACAACTTATCAAAGTGATGTCCTTTGCAGTGCCGACAGGGCCTTAAGTATGTAGCATTACATTGTCCCTGCTTACCATGTTCCCCACTTAGACAACCTACACATAGCTTCAATCTTCTCGCCTGTGCTAGTTTTGTCTCATTTGTCGGGTATTTTACACAGAAACTCCATTTATGTTTGTTGTTACATAGCTTACATAGAATCTGAGCAGGTTTCTTATACACACCCTCTTTCTTTACTTTAGTCCCCACTGTCATGCTTACTGTTCCCCTCTTCTCCACATTCTCACTCCCTCCCGACTCATACATTCTCCCTTTGTTCAACTGTAGATTATTGATCTCCTTACTGAACTGAGTTTTGAATTCCCCCAGCTCAAATGATCTTACCTTATCAAGTATTGCCATAGGAAGCTTCTGACGCAAGATAATGACTATCATTTCCTGCGTGGTAAGCCCTAGGGTATCTAGCGATCGAGTATGGCACTCCATATTTGCCCTGAAGTTTGTCAACTCATCAACCTTATACTGTGGTTCTGCGAGCCCCAACAAGGCAACGACATGGGCCATCTTCAACTGCTCTCTATCCCCGTATGTGGACTCTAATAAGTGTACCGCTTCAAGATAACTACCACCTACTACTGCAAAACCCTCTATTAAATGTAAGGCCTCTCCTTCCATTTGTCCCTTCAGATAGTGAAACTTGCGGACATTATCCAAAGAGGATTCATGAACCGTAGATCGAAATACGTCCCAGAAAGCTAACCACTCGGTTAACTTGCCCCCAAATGTAGGAAGATTGAGCTTTGGGAGGTGTACAGTATGTTTTGGGTCAGCCCTTCTATGGGCCTCATTATCGCCTCCCTTCTTACTTGCGACAGCACGCTGTAATAGGCGCTTCGCTCTAAAGACAGGTTCGTCATAGAGGGCGCGATTATCACACTCTGTAACTATCTCTTCCTCCTCTATCATGTCAGCCACAATCACCTCACTCAGAGCCGTAATACGACCGTGGGTAGCCTGGACGTTATCTAATCTAGCCTCCAATTCCTCTAGATCAGCAGTAGTGATGAAAGTGTTTAAGTCCACAATTAGCCTATTTAACACTCCCCGAAGTCCCGCCCTTTGATTTTTAGGGGCTTTGCTTAGCACCCCACTAGACGGTGTCTCTTTATGGTCTTTATCCATTTTGCATGTGAGCCTATAGGCTATGTATCTAAATGTTACGTTACAAGGACAACGGCAAATCAATAGTCTAATTAAGAGACGCCAACCTGCGGACTTCTATGTTATGGAGAACAAATAGTACACTAAATAGCAATACCTACTAATGGATCATATTGAACAAGAACAAATGTTAGGTCAGGTCATATGTCACAGGAAGAAAAGAAAATTATTGGGGAAAGACGATGGGTGGGAAGCAGGACTTAGGCAGGCACAACGATGTGACCCTGCATTCTGGCTCTAACCATCGCTTGGCTAGCCTTGCCAGTTTATCATAGAGTTGTTCCTGCATCCTGTTATATGTCCCCTTGTTCATTGCCTTAAAATCCCTTACTGGTAGCTAATTCCCGGGTCTGGGCACCAATGTGGTAAACTATCAATGGAAGTTAAATATTACTAAGCTATAATGAATCAAATAAAATCAATCTAAATGAATACTCTATATCTAAATTGAATTCAATCTGAAACAAGCTAATTTATATCCAAAGGTCTCACATAATAAATGTATATAATTATAGGGTAAGGTTATAAGGGTTAATATTAGCCAGGAATTAACTCACCAATAGTTCCACGTGGCAATGAGGCAAGGGAGAACGTTTTACCCAATATGGCGGTGGACAATGGGGAACGAGACTTCGGTCCCAAGACACGAGTCAAGTTAAAGAAAGAATAAATGATTACATGGGAATGGACATGATTATTATAATTTATGCTTATCTATCAGTCAGTCATGATGTCGATGAGAGCGTCGTGATGGTGTAGTTCTGTGTATTGCTGTATGTGTATTGTGATTAGAGGCACAAAAGCACGATTAACTGAGGGCGGAAAATTAGATGTTAACTGGTTGGTGTTCGTGAAGGCTCTGACGTACCTCAAAAGCACACCTTGCTGCCTTGGCAAACCGCCAGGAGCCCAAATTATCGTACCGCATTTAGGTTGCTCTATACGATAAATTCATATATACTACATAAGACCATGGCAATATTGCTTAATAGCATATTAGGCCTTTTATAACTTAACTTATTTACAATCTTATAATATACGATCTACTCGTCCTACATCGTGCTGTAGGAGAGATCGTGACGTCACAGAGACATACAAGATCACAAAAGAGTCATAGTCTATCGTATTTATACGATACAATGTGGTAAACTGTGGTAACTGTCTAAGATACCATTAATCGTTCTAGCTTGTCTATATCTTTTTGGTAATAAGGGCACCAGGATTGAGCGCAGTATTCCAGAAGAGGGCGGACCAAGGAAATGTATAATAAATAATAATTATATTCACGCAATAATCCTTGATGAATCTGAGGGGGGAAATACAATAAAGTTATTCATTTACAAACGCAGTCAGTCGCGGGTTTGATGCAAAATATTTGTCTAGGCGAAGTTAAAAAGAATCAACGGTGCTGCAGTCAATAACATCGCCGGGAAGCCCATTCCACAAGTTGACAACTCGATTGAAGAAGAAATTCTTAGATTCGTGTGAGTTAAAAGATTTACCAATAATTTGGAACCGTTGCCCGCGTGTAATTAGATTGGTCGATAGTGAAGTACTTAATACAGTTCATATTGTTGATGCCTTTGATGATTTTGAACACTTGAATAAAGTCGCCTCTTAATCTGCGCTGGGTTAAAGGAAATAGATTTAATTCCTTAACCTCTGAAGTGCGCATGGGGGTAATTAGACACCTCTCCCTGTGCGCATGTATTTGAGGTGTTTCCGTCACTAAAATATTCATTGTACCATTAATAGCATTAATACTTATCCATATGCGCCTATTATGGGTTGATTATAAAGGTATTAACCTGAAACAACAATAAAACGAGTGAAAACAGCGTTTGGATGGTCAAAATCGGAGATATAGCCCGCGAGTTGTATAATGTATGGGTGAGGCAAGCTGCTTTCCCGCCAATTTCCCCCAAGGCCACTGAGACACAGTCGATCGATACTCTCTCTCTCTCTCTTGCACTCGCTTGCCATCAGTGATGACAACACCCTGCTTGCAACTCGCTAATGTTAGCACGAAAATATACCTCAGAATAAGGGAATAACAGGGAAAATAGGTGATAACTGAAGGAGAGGAGGAAAGTGGGGAAGGAGGGGAGGTAGAGGACTGAGATTTTGCATGGCCCAGGGGCCAAACAATTTTTTTTTTTTTTGTTTTTTTTTGTTTTTTTCGATGTCAAAAGTTGATTTTTTTTTTCACTCA